>VXBX01000798.1:0-113179 GCA_013400415.1 Scytalopus superciliaris | reverse complement strand
ATACAATTAAACAACTAAAAAAAAAACAAACAAAAAAAAAAAAAACAAAAGAAGAAATAAGTAATAGGGGGGAAAAATTAACAAAACTCCAGAGCTCTCTAGTAATGGCAAATATTTACCAGTAGCAAAGGAATTCTCCATGCTGATCACACCAGTGGTGGCCATCACATTCTCACAGCAAAACGTCAGAATTACTGTTATCATTACTTTATTTAATTATGTTATTATTACTGCAGATGCTGAGGGAAAACTTAATACTCTACCTTTCACCACCATTCTCTGGACCCAGGCATCCAGCCAGTTTTTCACCCAGCAAACAATGCATCCATCCAAGCCATAAGCAGTTAGTTTCTTCAGGAGAATATTGTGGGACAGTGTTTTACCAGGTTTTACCAAAATCTAGGTAGACATCCACATTTTGCAAACAGAGCTGCAGGATTCAACCCTCTGCTTATTCAGCCAACTCTCCCACTCACAGCTTTGTTGAGATTATTGATTTAACTGTATGCATAGACTAAAGCAGACATTTCCTTATCAAAACGGACTAAACACCTGCTTTATTTCAGCCCACATATAACTCCAAAGGAATCACACCGTGACCCAGAAGAAGCACAAGCATCTTAGCCATCAACTACCCTCTTTTTGCTGTATCACACACTTCAGAATCACTTAGGACCATGTATTCATCATCCAAGGCTTGAGGTTTTTTAAAAATAAATTACATATGTTGAAATATTTGGCATACCAAAATAAAAATAACAAACTAATCCTAACATGAAAAAATTAAGCAAGGCGACTCATGGCAGACACCAGATACAGCCCTATCACACTGGTTTTGCACTGGGGTAAACATACTTACAGCTGTAGAGACTCTCATCATCCATATTTATGTCAGCAATATCCAGACAGAATGGAGCATATGCAGTTTCCAAACTGACATTTTTCAGCCAGCTCCTCCCAGCTGCATTTAACTGGATCCAGAATGAAGTGTTGTCAGACACAGTGCATGGGAAATTCACTTTGTCTGAAGGTGTGCTAAGCAAGATAACAAGCTTCTAAATGACTTAGAGGTGCATTTATGGGATCATTCCTATCTATCAAATACTTGGGGAGGCCTCTCCTCCTGCATGACAATTCCCATAAACACGAACACCCGTAAGTAAATTTGCTTTCAGGACTAGCTCTAATAAAGCACTCAAATCAGAGAAACAGAGAAAAACCAGTATAAGATGCAGGGTCAAAAGCTGAGCCTCACTGTCTATCACTTGCTGAAGTCACCAGGCCTGCAAGCACACATGGGTTGGAAGTTCGTGCTGTGAATCAAACGTGTATGACGAGAAAACAACTTGCACCTTTTGTCTGGATGAATGACCAGGTCCCAAAGGAGTCTCCAAAGCACAGTCAGTAACAGAGATAACATGCAAACCTTACTGTGCACACCCCGTCATTAACTCAGCAGGGCTAAGGGTTAAACAGTCTCATCACCAGCACATACTGCATCCAGTGCAGAGGAATATACAGCAACACCTAATTCTTCAGAAACACCTAAGTCTGAGGCTTCTGCTGACCACAGCATAACAGCAATGAACTAGTGTCAGCCCATCCAGTCAGCTGTAACTGGGGAACTTCTTAGTTCAGCAAGATGAGGGGTAGGAAAGACTTTGCTACCTATCATTTCCATGCAGCAGTATTTCCAGAAAGGCCTGCTTTATGTGGCTCCATCAGAGAGCTTTTGCTTTTTGCATGATCTGAATATCACAGGAGAATCAACAACATGCCAGATCCTCAACTGGTGGACATTAGCTAGGAGTGGAGGTGGTCTGATTTACATCAGGAATGTCAGAAGCAGCAGGCTGGGGCAAACCAGGTTATGTTCCTCCACATGTAAACGGGCATCATTTACAAAAATAAATAAAAGTGTAATTTAAAATCAACAAATCTGAATGCCACCAGGATTTCCCACACTTCTTCACTTGCAAACAAGCAACCAAAATGTATTCCAAGGTCCAAGTCATTCTAGCTAACATAGAAGACATATGTATGTGCTTTGTTTTGCTACCAGCTTTGTGCTGTTGTACCCAGCAAAAGCAAGAAAAAAAGAACACAAATCCACAGCACTGCTTCCCTAGAAAAAGTCATCAGTCTCTCAGTAAAAGTCATCAAAGCTGCTTAGGCTACTAATCAACTTGCCATCTGGCCAAGCAGCAGGAGCTATGAAACTGCAGGGATAAGGTGGCAGTAGATGTTCTAGGACACATACCCAAATTTTTGAAGTTTGCATCCTCTTCTTTGGATAACCAGCTACTTTCCTCACTTTCTTCCCACTCCTGTGAATAAACTGGGCCCTTGCACTGCAGCATGACCATAGGGCAGGTCCATCTCCCTTCTCAGTTTGGAGGACCTGTGCATGAATATCATGGGAAATCTGGAAATCTAAAAGTTATAGCATGAAAGACCCCCACTAATCCTAGCCATGCAACAGGAACACTTTCCAGACCTAAAGCCCTGACATGCAAAACTTAACCCACCTACTGCTGATGGTGGTGGCCTCCGAGGTGGTGGAGACTGATAATACAGTCTAGAGGAAACACAAAAAATTATGCATGGCTCCTAAATCACTTAATCTGCTTGAAATCCTCTCTTGTGATCCAACATCACTTAGCTGTCTTTAAGAGTCAAACAATGTAGGATCTAAATGTTACTTCCCCTGTGCCTACAAGCCATTTGTGCCATGGGGCTGGGAAATAGCACAGGGCAGACACAACAGCCCCACAGTGGACATGCATACAGGCAATCCATGGGGTGCTTTCTCACCTCAGCTGCATGGCACAGACATGTCCTACAAATGGCTCACAGACCTGCTTTCTTTTCTTTGTTTTAAGTTTATCTATTTCACCTTCAGAGCCTGGCAGCTAACGAGTAATGCCACTCTATCATTTTTATAGAGGCACTTTCCTGTGGGCCATTAAAATCATCCAGTGGCAGTCTCTCAACAGTTTCCAGTAGGGTCTGAAACCACTGCAGATATCTGAAAACATGACACTTGATTCCAGACCCATTCACAATGGATTTACTTTCTTTAAATTAAGTTTACTGATGTTGATGAATTGTTGCTCCAGATTCACGTGGAGCACCAAGTGAGGCCAGCTCTGTGTGGCTTTTCAGGCAGTGTTTCACACTGAGTGAGCCCACTTAACTACGAAAACATTTTAAATTACTAATTTCCCTGCCAAATTAAAAGCTGTTCATCTTAACACATCCTGGCTGAAAAATCATCAAGTGTCTTAGTCGTAACAGCAGAAGCCTCTTCCTAAGAGCCATACTTCCTCTCCACTGACATAGCAGGAGACCAGGAAAAAGCATTACCAGTCATAGGCGGCTTCATTATGAGGTATTTGAAATTAAGGACTTTTCCCTGGAAAGCTTTGGACTTTATGACAGACCATAAGCAATGTCCCTCATCTTCTGCAGCCACAGAGTATCCCCTCAAAATTAAAGTGCTGCCAGGGAATTCAGAGGGTTGGGCTGCAAAGGTCAGATACTCAACTGGCATAAATCAGCACAGATCTGCTGACTTTTATGGAAGTACAGGTGAAAATCTTGTTGGAAGAGATGTCTTTATGAATTGCAGAGAATAGTGCGCAGGAAGCAGAATGTCAGCTGGCTAAAAGCAAATTTGTTCCACTGAAGTCACTGCCAGATACCTCAGAATTTGATGGCAAGACTGACAGTGACTGCCACGGACATGCTCTGACCCCAACATGCTCTGGTTTCAGAAGTGAGTTTTGATTGTGACCACATATTGCTGAGTGGCAATTTGTAATTTACTGCCTTAAGCTTCTGGGATGGCAGAAGATGAGCAACGGAGCAGTAAACAAACATGCAGGCAAGTTTGTCTGCACAAATATACTGAAATGAGAAGACAAAAGCTGTGTGTTACCCAAGCTTGCCCCCAGCTGGTTTTTGCAGGATCCCTTCAGCTTTCCTGTCCCTGTACCCAACGCTGTGGTGCCACCAACAGCCACTCATTTCAGCCCAGTCCCTGGGTCATTCTCTCCTCACCTGCATTGGGCAACAAGGAGGCAGAACCAGAGGAGATGAATTTGAGCTCCCCTATTGCTTTACAGTGCCAAGGGTAAACTCAAACCAATGGCACCATTTGCAGAAGACACCACCTTTCCTGTCAGAAAATCTTGCTTTAAAATATCACTATAAAGTAACAGTGTTTGGCCAGGAATTTCATGCAGCCAGCTAGCCAAACCCGAGATTGTAATAGGGGGGCTGATTTTAAGAGAGTTCCCAGCCACCTTTTGAACATTTCAAACCAAGCACCCAGAATTTAAAGTACTTAATATTTATCAGTCACTTTAAAATGCTGGCCCTTGATTATTGAAGGAGTATAGCTGCACAGCTGTACAAGAAGAGACAGAAGCTCCTCATGGGAATGATTTGATCTTCAGCTTGAAAGGGCAAGAGCCCAGAAATATTTACTTATTTGGCTTTTAAACAAAGTTTAAAAAAAAAAAGGGGGGCCATGGCTAGCAAGGAATAAATTTCTCATTAGTGGGTTATGCCAGATTCTTTATCTAAAAATAGTCTGTTCAGCAGCTTTGAAAAAACACCATTGGGTTTAATTGAAATGCCACGGTATATGCAAAAGAACAATCAGGAATATCACACCTCTGTTCTGCACTAGCTGTGTTTCACTCGCTAATCACTGAATCTGATCTAGGTGTAAAACCACTTTGCAATATTAGAACTAATGGGCTACGTTAAGTGCAGAATTTGAGGATGTGAAGGGGTTTCTGCTATTGCCCTCTTTTCTGGAAATGTCTCAATAAAAAGTAGAATCAGCATCAGTTAATATTAATTTACACAATTAAAGAAGGAATCAGGTAATAGGCATGGAAGGTGACCAAAACAAGAACCTTACAAGAGCATATGGCAAAGCTTGAGTAAATCTAGGTCTGTAGTAATAAAACCCAAATGAAGAAACCTCACAGTTTCCTTCTTAGAGCTACTCCAGTGGAGAGTAACACAGGTCTTCCTTAGCTCTTAGAGGTGAAAAATGCTGCAGGAGCTGGTTATTTCTGTGTTACAGTCATTTGTAAATGATTGCTTCATTTGTGGGCACAGAGGCTGATGTTGTAAACTAAATAAAAATGCTCTTTCACTGCACCTTTCTGAGGGCATCAATACTTCGCAACATCACTGTCTCTTTCATTGAAGAAAAACTGCAGGTCATGTTTCAGCTGAGCAGTCTTTTGCTGACATTTCCCAGCTCAAGGCTCTAACAGACAGAAAGTTGAGGGAACTTTCATATATTCGTTGCTGCAGTGAGTTTTTGTATAGAGGATTTCAGGATGCCACAGAAATATTGCAGACTCTTATTGATTTGTAGAATAGAAAGTATACATGCAGAGAGCAAAGAAAGTCCATTTACAGCAATAAGGCCTGGTATTGTTTCTCAGCTGGATTAAAGAGGAACAGTGGTTTCATTCTTTATGACCTTACTGATAAAACAGCTTAAGGAAATTATCTGCTTTGTCATGCGTCTACACCAGTTTGAATCTCTAGCAACTCCACCTGTCAACGTGTACTTAGTTTTACTCTGTACACCCCAGTTGGTGGTGTATCTGCCAGGCACATCTTTGTGACTCTGAGGATGGGCACTGGGCAAAGCACCCTGTTAAGAGTTAGGATGTTCTCCATGGTTTCTGATACAGTGGCCATTTCTTAACCTTTATTTTCCCACTAGTCCAGTGACTTCCTAACTAAGAGTATTCCATGAACCTGTGCAATAGCACATCTACCAGGTTAGGTAGGAAACAAGGGACATAATCAGTTGGTGGACTAGCAGGAACTTCCTACAAGAATCACTCTCCCATATCCCTGGCCCATAATGTTTCCCATATGAAAGGGTAGTATGGCCTGTCCCACACACATGTCAGCCATGGCAGTGTTTCCCAGCTAATTAAATTAATCTCCTGTTACCAAGATCTAAAACAGCTTCACCAGAGCATTTGCATTCACAGTAAAACCTGAAGCACCTTCAGATATCTGGAGCTTATGCAATTTTGTAGGCCTTCCTCAGGTGACTTGGATTATAGGCTTTATCATGAATATGGAAAAATCTGTTTTCTTTTGTAAAAACTAACAAGAGGGATGGCTGTGACAAGTAACAATTGAAAGGAGATGGGGAGGAGGGGATATATGAGAGTACTAAATATTTGAGAAACATCCCAAATACATTTGTGCAATTTTTGAGCTTCAGGATTGTCATCTGTGTGGATGCCCTTATAACACTCCTGAAAAAATCAGGTTTATCATTTTTAGAGCAATACATCCTACCAAGTGTCTACCGAAGAGTAGATAGGAATGTACCAAAGGCATGTAACATCCCACAACAATAAAGGGTTTTGTAAACGTGTACAAGTGCTTTGTCAAGTGGAAAAGAATGACCAAAATTCGGTTTAAAATGCCAGGCTCATTTCTAGCACAGCACTGAGCTGGCATATCTCCCAGTTCTGTTCAATCTGGTTCTTTATTAGGCTGTGGGTACACTGTAATTAACCATTATACAAGATACTATCTGGTTAAATTCCCCCAGCCCCTGTTTTCTGTATTTGCTACATTCTTGTTGTTTCTTCTGCTTAAATGAACATCCTTTCAGAGGGCACCTGAACAGGGCTGACACCCAGCTTATTGCTCAGAGACCTGGGATCTCAGGTCTGTGCTCAGACCCTCCTCGCTCAGTTGCCTCCTTTGCACAAGAAGAGTTAACAGCACAGCAGCACCTGCCTCAACTGTGATGGGTGTGTTTGTTTAAAGGTAAATCAGTTGGAGAAATGATCCTGCCTCAAGAGAGATTAGAAGCCAGAGTTACAATTTACTAAAAAGATTACAATAAATACAGAGATAGAGAGGAAAAAAAAACAGTTTTAACCCACAAAAAACAGATGCATAACCCAGCACCCTGGGGCACAAACAGAATGGTGGTTTTTAGCTCCTGTGGTCCCCCTGAGTACAAAGTAAAAGGAAAGGAAAACCTGTTGGTGAGGATGATAATCGCAGTCTTGTTGAGAGTGGCAGTTGCAGTCCTGCTGAGGTTCTGGTTCTCCTCTGTATCCAACAAATGGTACCAGAAGTCCCAAAACCCAAATATGCTCAGGTTCAGGTGGGAACGTGGGGAGTTTCACAATGCGTGATTTAATTTTGTGAGTCATGGGATATTTTTGTAACCTTTGATGACCTACATCCTTGCAACTGCCTATTGTGCCAGTCCCTGATGGCCCATCAGCAGAGATGACCCCTCAGGCTGGGTGAGAAGGTGCTGAGGGGAGTTATCACAGCTGAGTCACTGAAGGCAGAAACATTTCCATGCCTCGCAGGGTCCTTTAACATTTCCATGCCTCACGGGGTCCTTTAACACCCAGCTTGTAGCCTGAGGGGTCAGGTGTGCCCTGGGCAGCTGCTGCAAATGATCCATTATTAACAGTTCATCAGAAATTACACGGACAGTGTAGAATACACAGCTTTAGTTACATCCAGACAGTGATAAACTGGTCCTGACCACTGAAACTAGGACGGTGAGGAAGACCAGTTTAACTAAAGCACAGTTGAACACTGAGATTTCTTGCCAAGTTGGATGCAAAGGAACAAAGAGAACGAATATTTTCTTTCTGCTTCTACGAAGATATGACCATGGAGAAAGATTTTACAGTGGAAACACTGAGGGAAATATGAAGAGTCCTAAAAACTATAGCAAGGGTAGCTGGAGGCTAAAATTAATTATGCTCTAGAAGTCATGAAATTTTCTAAAAACTATCCAGGATCAAAATGTGCTAAAGTAAATTGTTTGTAAGAATATAGAGAGTAGCATATCAAGGACTGCACCATTTACTAATCTGCACTATAACATTCCCCACCAGGTAATACAAACTGCAAGAATCAGCAGCCACAGAGAGCAAAACACTTCACAGTGTGTTGCAGAGCCCCAGTAGCCACTGGAACCCAAAGCACAGCTCTTAGAACTCACAGCTTGAAACAGGTTCTGCCCCAGTTGTCCTTGCAAGAAAGAGATGCTAAACCTGTTTGAGCCTGAACACTTGCAAAAATAATTTAAGGAAAAACATTAAATAAAAAAATAAACTGCCAAACACCTGCCTTACTGGGTAAGTTGTAGATCAAATATATTTTAGGGCACTAAATTAGTACACAAAATTTCAGGCTCAAGGTGTATGTTTTTTGCAATTCAGGTGGCTTGTGCTTCAGCAGACATTAAAGCAGTGGCAGGCATGCACTTTGTGAAAGTCAAGCATTTTGGGAGAGACCATTGTTTGTTAAAAGCACATCCCATTGCAAATTTGTCCTTGTTACAATTTTCTGTGTGTGCTGGTAAGAGGAAGAAAAGGCGGGACACATTTTGGGTAATTACCAATGCCTTACACCCCAGTATCTTTCTTAGTGTCTCAATTCAACTGATGTCTTAAGAACTTATGCATGACCTTCAGAGTCAGCACTGTAAGAATGCTTTTCCATCTCATTCCTCTTATATACCACATTTAAACACAAACATGCCAAAAGAATTATAATTACAACATTGCAGCATAGTGTTTTCAGAAATAGCCAGATTTACTATTCTGTTCTGAGGGCACGTGCAGAGAAATGAGCTAACTACACACCCGCCCATCTGAACGCTGACTACAGAGTTTATTCATCCTGGTTGCAAAAATCATAAATAGAACAGGAAGGTGAATCAGAGGGTACAGTTTTATGGCTATAATCTTGCTTCCCTCTTCAGATCAGATGGCTGAGCTAAAAGAATTAAAGCCTATCAGACATCACACCATATGTGTGTGCTCAAAATGTTCAGTAAGGATAATACTCAATATATGGCATACCAAATATTTAAAGGAAAGTTTTGTAGGCTGCTGTTTTTTCTTCATATAATCAGTCTAAGGAGCAGGCTTGAAGAACAATTCCTGGTTTAAAGAACTGCTGATTTAGATAGCTTAAAAAATTTATCTCCTTTGAGTTGCTTTATATTAGTTGCAGTTAACTTTATAGATCCAGGTTCGCTTTCACATGAATTTCCAAAAAAATGTTTAAAGCCCAAGAAAGAATCACTAGTTTTGCTCTGTCTGCAATTCAGTCAGGAAACAGCACACAGGAAAATCAGATTCATCAGTAAGCTGCGATTGCCAGTTACTTGACAGGTGGGTTTATTACCGGACATGGCAATTTACAGACACAATCTGACATTTTGAAATGTCGGTTCTCATACTGCTGTAAATTCCTCACTGCAACTTACATTACATTTAGGAAACAATTCAAAAGGGTCTAAAAATCAACCTGACTCCAGCTGCTTCAATATCCCTTAAATCAAGACTATTTCATGTTAAGCAAAGCGCCAATGAATCTGAAGAGTTGGTATTTTGAGAAGGAGCAGCTTTTCTTATGCCCTGGAGAAAGACGAGAGGGAAGAAGGTTGCAGGCCTTCCTCCCAGCTCTCAGTTCCTTCAGCTCTTTGTGTGGAAATGAAATGCAGATCTCTTTAGTTACTCTGAAAGTATCAGGTCTGAAATTTCAGCATCAGCACTAACAGCCTTGCTAACTGCAGTGGAGCAGAATTTCACACCAAGCAATGGGAGAGAGAAAAGGAGCTAATAGCCAAATGTGTTTTGGTGGAAGAACCTAAGTATACCGCTATCTGGGGGTAAAAAAAGGCCAAGGATTCATGGATGAGTCTTTACCTTGCATTACTAAATCACTTATTACATGAAATATTATTTGCATTATATCCACAGTTTATTAGCATACTGATAATATCCTGTTGCATTCAGCTCCATTGTCTGGCAAGTGCCTACAAAAGACTCCTAGGAACTGGTGCAAGAAGTGACAAGCTAAGATTTTTTCATTTCATAGTTTTGCACCACTATGTTACATTGCCTTGTCCTCTCCTGAGGAAGAAAAGTGGAGGACTCTATTGTCCTCCACTTGTGCTCTGAAGACATCATGATGAGACTCAGCTTCTCATTTGCACAGCACACAATGAAACAAGATCTTGATGCTTTGGTCCTCTGTGCTCCACAAACCCTCTCCAGTTACCATCTAGTGGATGTATTTCATCAGGAGTTTATGAGAGCCAGCATCACTTACGTCGTTTGGCATAAGGAAATAAAGTATTAAACATAAAAAGAACATGGCAGGATCTGCCATGGCTCGCTGCAAGGCATCTTCTGACTGTCTCTGGGACAGGAGGAGGCAGAAGAGCTCCCCAGCCTTGAGAGAGGCTGAAGGACTCCTCTGAGCCTTGGGCAACCTTAGACCTGCAGCTCTAACCCTACTGCAGGCCCCCTTCAAGCTCAAGGTGATCATTATACATCTCCACATTTCTGTTTCCCCTCTATAAACCCATGTGAGCATTTTCCTCCTCCTAAGCACTTTCTACCCCCTGCTTTATGACTCAGGTTCCTCAGAAAAAAGGCACCCCTTTATGTGGCAGTTGTAGCACCGCTGTATCCAAACTGTGACTTGTAGCCCAGGTGACACTTTAAAACAAATATCGATACAAATCTTTACTAAACAATTGGCTGAACCTCCCGCCATCCTCCCACCTTCACCAGGTACCAGGAAAGCACTGCAGATATTCCCCAGTGCTTCCCAGACTTCCTCAGCAAAGTCAGAGAAGAAGAAGCACTCTGAACAGAAGGCAACAATTATTATTTCAAGGTAAAAGCCAAGAGGACAAAATTTGCCTTCCTGCCAAAAGAGGAAGAGATACATTTGCATATTTTTCTAAAAGAACATGTATGGAGATCTGTCATGTGCAAACTCCAGGACTGCAAATTATAAAGCACTTTTTTCTTTTCTTTTTTTTTCTTTCAACTGGAAAAAAAGAAAGGATTTGAACACAAGTTCTGTGCAACTGAGGTCAGCGCATAAAACACTGCTTGCTGCCGCAGACTCAAGAGACCCCTGCAAGAGGATCATAGAAATAAATACGCCTCTGTAAAACCCTCCAGCTTTGATAAAATAACATTTTGACTGAATTGTTATTTTACTCACAGTGTTCTCTCTAACTCCATTCCAGCAACAATTAAGTTAAGAAACTACATCTACAATCCTTTCTCCTGTTGTGTAACCATCATAAGGGATCTAAAACAAAAAGACATAGCCTTTTTTGTTCCTTTGTAAAACACTATTAAATCTGCATTCTCACTTTATAGTACAGTTAGAAGCAATTTTATTAAAGTATTTATGATTAGGAAGGGCATAATATGAAAATGATCCATCTCTCGTTTTTCTACTGATTCATAATATGAGAACAGGAGTTCAAGCAATGAAATTACCAGCATGCCAGTGTCAAACAAATGAAAGATGACACTTTGCACAGCACGTGGGTGCCTTGCCTTATGGAATTTCCTATTGCAAAATGTCTACATGTCAGACAGGGCTGAATGGAAATGCAATTGCACAGCAAGTTATGAATGGTGTGAGTGCTCCACAAGCATGGAGATGCCATTCCTGCACTGAGATACTCAAGGTTTTTCCTGACTATGAAAGTGGAAGATGAACCTGCACCACCCCAGTCCATTTCTACAGCAGAACATTCATCATGTCGTAATTACAAAATTGCCCAAGCCTGTGGTGCCATTGTTTCATGAATGTGCAATTTTCCTCTTCATCATTTCCAAGACACAAAATTGGACTTGGGTGGCCTGATTCCAGAGCTCCTACGTTCCAATGCTAACTACACGAGGTATTACTGATAGCACTGCTGCTGCTCCATACAGCAAACTGCATACCAGTAGGTAATGAGCAATGAACATGCAATCAAATCTGGAAGAGAGGGTGTTTTGCAAGCTTTTAAGCCTCAATATATTCCACAAACACAGGCAAATTCACAATCAGAAATGCAAGACGTAATCTAAGGCGCCATTTCCTCAACTTTCGCATGAAAGTAGATGTTCTCATTTCCTCAGTATGCCTCTGGAGCCTCAGACAAGTAAGGTGATGGCAGGCTGATATAGGAACATGTTTTGAAGAAGTGTTTGCATGCCCACTGTGTTACAGTACAGGTCACAGGCACAAGCTGGATGCAGCAGAGTGGCAATGGTTCATGCACCTGACAGACAGGTTGGAAGCAGTGTTTCTAACCATTTTTAAAATTCTTGGAGTACTTTGTTTTCCCTAAAATACAGAAATGAAAAACAATATAGTTGATTTCCTCTTGTACATTTGATTCCAAAGGATGTAATTTACTTCCTTCGGAAATGGCTGCGAGGAGCGTTAAAGAGGCTCAAAACTTCAGGACAGAACCCACAGTACCATCTGGGATGTGAAATGAGGGACAACAGCCCTCCTGGATGGCAGCTGAAATAAAATGAAGAATAATTATACTTGTTACACAGCTCTTTACATTTCCTTCTCTATTGATGATTGCTAAGAACTGCCCTGAAGACAAGGTGACAAGCTCTGATGAAACTTTTCAGCATGCCTTCTAAAGCAGGGCTATGTTTCGTCATGGGGCAGGGGCTTTATGGTCTCACCTACGTTGAAAAGACTCAAAAGGACAAATACATACAAGAAAATAGAGATGAAGCTCCATAAGCCAGAATCTCTCCAGTCTGCTCCAGTTCACTGGTATCTGATGGAAACCAGGAAAACAAGTGCAGGCAGTTCCTATGAAAGTCAACCCTGCAAAGCTTTCTTCATTCCTTGAATCAAAAAATATGTGTTCAGTTTCCATACCACATTAGACTTTTAGGAGTCTGCACTCTGAAGAAAGAACATAATGAATTCCTGCAGTATCCAAGCCAATGGGCTCACTTTTCACAGGAGAAAAAAATGAACCAAACAAACCATAACAACTGACAAGCCTGGTATCCTGATGTTCACATGGTAATGCTTTGCTTTCGATGCTTGCTGTTTCACTTCCATTGCATCATTTTTTGTTAATATGTATTTTATACACACTAAAGATTACATAAAAGTCATTTGGCACAGATAACACACAGTAGGATTTGGGAGTGTGAAACCAAATAATCCCATCAGCTTTGCATTTAGTACCCAGCTGGAAAAAGGGACAAGATCTACAACATCCTTTCTTGTTTACCTACTGTAATTGCTTTTGAGCTTTCTTGCAAGTGGATTTGCTGAGAAACATTACTTTCTCTCCAGTAAGGTCAGCTTTCATCCCACTCCACAAAGTTGTGTAACCAAAGACAATAAGGGAGATAGACTTAAAGGCCAATGCCTTTTCCATTTCTTTCCCCATACAAAACAAAACACAAGTTCCTAATCATCTTTATAAGTCATGTGAGCAACATTTTGCAGCATAAATGCAGAATTGTGAATTTACAGGCTCACCAAGCACTGTGCTGATGACCTGCAATTAGACCTCAGGAGAGTAAGGGGACAGAAGAAGGAAGGAAAAAAAACAAGGAAAAATTGGTGTCATAAGAAGGAAATGACAAAGAGAAGCAAAGAAAAAGAAGGTAGAAACATACTGAAGTCAATGGTAAGTTATATTAAATCATCCTTCCAAGAACACCAAATCTTGGCAGAAATTTTGAGGGGATCCTTTTCATACAAACAAGGAGCTTCTGGCCACTTATGCTTGGGCCAACAGAGAGATTGTCTTCTGTTTATGTGACCAGCCAGTCCCTGGGAGGCTTGTTTGGCACTGCAATGCCTCTGTGGCAAGATTCAGCTTCTGGCAACAAATTGTGCTGGTGTTCAGCAGTACAACAAGTGATCCCCTCTCCTCCAGCAAACTGCAGGCTGATATGCCACATCTACTAGATCATGGGACTGGCTCTTTATCTACATTGTTTAAAAAAGTGAAAAGGTCCCAGACAGCAGCAGTTGAAAACACGCTGAGTGCATTTTAGGGCTCTTCTGGCTGGAGAACAGCCAGCTGAAACTGAATCACCTGGGTATTTTATAATAAAGCCCCATCAGAAACCTACATATAAGCTCCATCTGGCTATATTTTCTCAGAGAAATAAAGTGCATTTATTCTGCAGGCTATTGCCCCTCAAGATTGTTTTGAGGGTTTTCAAATTACATTAATAACTACATTCTTCTAAGTCTTTGCGTCCTCTTCCTAATTAAAATATCTCTCAGAATTATCAAAGCAGATATATTAGCATACTAGGCCAGCTACCTTTCATACTTAACAGTTCCCTACATACTCAAAGAGAAAGCCAGGGAAGGGGAAAAAAATTAAAAAATAAAATAAAATAATTAAAATAACAGAGAGATAGGCTCCATCCTTTATATCAAATCAAATCTGCTTTATCAGGTCTTTTCTGAGCTCCCCCAGTTCTTACTGGCCATCACACTATTTTACAAAGCTGTCACCATATGTGAGATACTTCGCTTCAGGGAGAAAACTATCAAAATGAGGGAATGACTTACTCCACTTCTATCAACCTTGCAAATCATTCATGTCCCTTGCCTGAATCACAGCCAGCTGCAGTATCTGTCACATTCTGGACCTAAGCCATGTGCAATGTAACATTTACCAACGATCATTCAAAATATTCTAATAACCCCCTTTCAGATACACACAGAGTGTGTTTGGCACACATCACAGGAAAAAACAACTTAGTGTATCACTCAGCATCTTGCTTAAGTGCCATAGTTTTAGCTGAAAGCTAAACAGCCTTCTCTATAAGGCAAGGAGTGACTTTGTTTATTATTTTTCAAAAGCTCCATCTAAGGATAAGTCACTGTTTTCCCCTGGGCTTTAGTAACAGCAGGTTTTAGATTCTTAAATGAAAACTGAAGTAGGTGAAATCTAAAAGCAAGGAAGCTTGTACCTGTGATCAGACTATCAGAATAAATCTTATCGAAGATGCTTATGTACCAATGAGAAGTTATCAGCTTTGCAAAATCTCATCTAAAGCTCACAAAAATTGCTAGGAATGCTCAAGTTCACCTTGTGAACTATTTAAACTCAATGCAGCAGAACCTGGATGAAATTTTATGTTGTGTAACAGGGAAATCAGTACTGGAGTATGCCATGCACACCTCAGTGTCTCCCCTTAAAAACCAGGTGTGTATCCTCAGTCTCATAAAATTCTCTCTCCAAACAGATACTCCTCCGTGTCTAATTAAGATGTTTTATAAGTAAACTGCTGTCACACTTACATGCCCCAACAGGTCAGTTCTGGCCCGAGGTTTTTGTACTGGTGCTGGATCCATTGTTCCTGACAGCACAGGTCTCACCAAGGCAAAGCAAAGGCAGCACATACTCAGCTACCCAAAGTTTTACTGCAGTAATGGGATTACAGTGAGGATTGGTTCAAAGATGAAATAAAGCGCTCATTTAAAGCCATTAAAAATAGTTACCTTGCTGTCAGATTATTAATCACCTGTCATAATATTCTTACAGGTGATTATAAAAAGTATATTTCTGTGTAGTCAGAACGCCCTTCTGTCAGCGTGGTAAATGAAGAGCCAGCAATAGGAACAGCTCCACGGCACAGAAACACTGCCACCTCCTGATCACCGGGCAGGCAGAGCTGCTAGGCACACTCAGTGCATGCCAAGTTGCAGGTACCTCTTTCTTTTAATCTACATTCCAGTGACGTTCTCTAACGTGGCTTTGTCTCATCTTTTGGGCAAAGGCACACGTCGGTCAGCTAATGCAGGATCATTCACTGAGCTGCACTAACCTGCTGTTGTGCCTGAGCTCTCTCAAACCCAACCCCTTTTCTTTCAAGCACATGATCCTGGTATTTCATTGCTATAACACCAGAGGCGTCAGCAGTTACTCCCACTACCAGCTACGAAAAAAAAGCAGGTTTAGTTCCGGGAGACCATGGAAAGGTGCGGTGTGAGATGCTACAAAACCTAACACACTGTCTTCATGCAGGAGTTATTGCTAAACTTCACATAAAATCATAGAGCAAAGCATCATGCCCTGAGCTGGTGCCAGTGCTCAGCCCCATGGCCCACCAAGAACCCATGCCCAGCCCTGCCTGCCAAAAAGCTTCACCCCGAGATCTCCGTGGTCACAGGCAGGCAGGGCCTGGGCAGCAGCATCCCCTGCAACTCTGTGGAGGGCATAGAGCACAGTTTTCTGGTGCATTCACGGGAATTGAGTAATTTCTTTCATACTCTTTGTGAGTCAGTTAATAGCTTCTTTTCCCTCTGATTAATACCAATATGATCATGACAAGGGCAAGAGTATATTATATGCCTGGGCTGGTTAATTTTCATGATTACTTTGCAAGGCATCTGGGTCTGCAACTGAGGCATCCATGTATTCATGACACTTCAGCTCCACGGAATGAAGGTATAAATGAATACTAGAAATTTGAGGATTCTGGTTCAGGGAGAATAACAAACTGTGTCAATGGAACAAGGGACCTATTTCAAATTTCTTGTTATGATATATGTCAGAAAATGTAAAATAAGGAATATTAACAGACAAGAACTATCTTAAAATTGTATGTCCTTGAAATAGCGAATAAAAGAAAAATGTCATTCACTTCAAGTAAGATTTCTACTCTGTTAAATCTATGTTAGACCCCATCTCACAAAAGTACCTCTAAATAAACACCACAGATTCAGCCCCTGGAAGTCTGGGTATTTTTGATATACCTCCCCATGCCCCACTTGCACTGCAAGCAGCTCTTGTCAAATACCCCTAGCACCTCGACATAGGCTATAAATTCACCAAGATTCTGGTCCCCGAACATTCCTGAACTTGCAGACCAGGCTCTTTGGCAAAATGGCTTGGCAAAAATGTTGGTTTTTAAGAAGGAAGAGGAGGTTGCCACAATGGCATTAGCAGGCTGATCTGAATAAGCCTTGGAGGGAAGTTAAAGTTTGCTGACAGCAACCCCCCACCATCACACTTTGCTGCTGAGGAAGGAAACAACCAGAGAGACTTTTACATCCTCCCAGGACACACTTTTTGTGCCCTGGCTAGGCTGCTTGCTAATACCCCTCCAGCTCTGTCCCCTAACACACCACCCAAAGGAAGTCCACAGAAGCCTTGAAATAAGCATGAAGCAGTCCTGACATGGCACACCTTGCTGGGGGGGTATTCCATTTTTGGAAAAACTTTCCCTATCCTTCCCTGCACAGAAAAGCCCACAGTTTTGTCTCATCCCACAGCCCCTCACACCTATTGGATGAGGTACCATTTTGTGCCCTTTTCTATTAGGAAGGGCAGACACATCTTCCCAGCCCCACAGTGAGGAAACAGCCACTGGCCATAAGGCTGACTGACCTGCATGCTTGCTCCTTTGAAATTCTTGTCTCCCTCCTGCACTTCCATTAACTTGGCTGGCACTACGATAACCATGGAGAATCCTCAGCCTTTCCCCTGTCCTGCAGACAGCATTCAGGGCTCTGACGCATTGGAGTTGCAATGTGGGTCCAGCAGCCCCTCAAACACACCCTGAAATGAGGGGCCCGTTGTGAAGGGACTGATTATCTTGCCATGGCAAAACAATGCCGCTCTTCCCCACCTCATGGAAGTCTACTTACCTTTTCTGTGGACACACCCAAGAAACTGGAGTTTCAGCCTTTTCTACACATCCATGATTTGAGGGATCAAGAAATCATCTTGCAGGTTGAAGCTAACGAAGGTCAAACCACTTATCTAACACCAAAAAAAAAAAAAAAAGAATATTAAGGTCTATAAGCAGAAGGGAGTTAGGTTAACAAAAAATCCTTGGGCTGATGAAATGTGGCATAATGACTTTCCAGCAAAGCTGATCTTTTAATCAAATTCAGTTTAAAATTAATTTGCATTTGTGGTTTTCTTTTTTAAATACCATTGTAGTCAACACTGGGAGAAATGATTTTGGCAAGCAATAGGTTATTTGTGTCTTCAAGACAAAGAGAAGCACTTTTGTGGATGAAGTAGTTAAGCATGACTTATCAATCTCCACGCAGCCTTTGTGGATGAAATTCAGTACTGTATCTGCAATGGGTCTCTGTAAAGGGTCTCTGCTGGCTGCAGGAGCCATGCACTGATACAACAGAATCACAGAGAGGTTTGGGTTGGAGGAAACCTTTAAAGACCATCTAGTCTAACCCTGCTGCCACGGGCAAATGCTCATGTACATGTACCCAGAAACACTTTCAAAGTGGAAATGAACTAAAACTGGTTGAATTAGTCTATGTGAACAATTTAGCTGCTACATTTTGCATTAATTGTTGAATAATTTATCCACAAATACATTTTCTCAATTATTTGACCTCTGTTGCAAAGTAATGAATGTTATTTGGCAAATAATTCACTGTACAATATTTATATGAACACATTAATTCTGAATATATTTCCCTATTACCCCATTACTTCCAAATTCACTGTTTGAGTGATCTCAGCATAGACAGCAGGCAACCATCTTTTATAAATAATTTCTATTGCCTGGTTTGGTTCATTCTAATTCAAATGTCTTGGTATATATTCTACAATATTTCAGCCTGTTATGAGCACATTCCCTCTGGATAAAGCCTGGAGACCTCTTGGAATAAACACATTGATATTCAGGCAGGTCCATGGGTAGATGGACAGGGCAGAGAAGAAAACATGGGAAATACTCAAACAGAGGTTTGGCAGGGGCACTGGAAGGCATGTGTGAATATTCAGAATTTCACTGAGATTTGACAGGACTAAATACATGATTCCATCCATAGCTCTTGAGAAAACCAGGCTTTGCTAAAATGCATTTTATCTCTGTAGCACAATCATACAACCTACTCTTTATTTAAGCACCAGGGCTGCAGATTTGTTACCTGGGTCTTCAGGACAAGCAGGTGGGATACTGGGTGAAAACACATGAAACTGGCCTGAAATACATGTAATCAGCATAGCCTTGGGAACCTCTCTGAAAACATTTGCTTTCTCCACTTGGACATGAGCAACAGCCCAGCACCCCATCAAGGAATTGTGCTGGATTCAGCTCTGCCTTCAGGTCAGCTACGCCAGTAGAGAACCATCAGGGTGCTTCTGCACGTGCAAATACGATGGAGGAGCATTAAAATACCTAAACAATACCTACTTTGAAAGGGTATTTGGTCAACTGATTAATGGCAAACATATAAAACTTATTTTCTTCTAACCATGGTCTCATGACTTGGGGTCCAGCAGCTTTCCTAGGGAAGAGCAGCAGAGGAACACACGAGCTTTATTTTGCTGCAGTTCACAGAACCACAGTAGCAAAGCCAGGGATAACTTCTTCAGGTTTTCATCACCGTTTACTTCACACTTCTTAATGAAAAGCTGAAATATTGAAAAATCTTTACTGTTGAATTTGCTTAACCAAATTGACAGTTAAAAGCAGGAGTCCCCCGCTATTTTCAATCACACCCACAGCTGATATTTTTCTAGAGGAGGATAGCATACTTGAGATAAATATTTAACAAAAAAACATCCATGTAAATGTGAAGATTGGTAATTTTGAGCCTCCCCTATTTAACCAACAAAAACTGCTTGTTGAGCTGTCATTGGTGGACTTGTGATTTCTCATGTTCTTAATCAATCAACCATCTGGGACAAGAAATATAATCAAAGGAATTCACAGTCTTCTAAGCCCCTTTTCAGCAGCATGACATTTGTGTACATGCTTGCAATGAACTGCTTGATGGCCTACTGTTCTCTGCTGGGGAAGGAAGCACAGGAAAACCCTTGTGCTCTGTAATTTAATGCCACCATTGCAGGTTGAAGCACCTCAGAATGCACCTCAGGTAAAGAGTATAAAGAAGAGACAAAGCACTGTGTACATTTGGGATGATTTCATCTCCTTCATCCAGAGAGTAAATGTTGACTGAGTCAAGACCTTTATCCTGCAGGGATCATACATATTCTCTGCCTTTCTTTCCATGTTGTATCCTGAGCAGAGAAAACCAATTTTTTCTTTCCTGGATTTTGAGTTACTCTTGCCCTGAATTTGATTAGAAAATACAGCCAATGCTGCTCAGGAACTGAAGAGTTCTCCATAGCTTTCTTTGATTTATTTCCTTTTTGTTTGTTTGTTTTCCAAATATAACTGCTAAAAATTTTTTTCACTTTCCTGTGGTGAAAAAAATCAGCTCTTTTGGTGAATCCCCATCTAGAGAAGACTTAGGCATCCAGAGCCATGGAATAAAAGCAAGCCATAAAAGCTGTAGCTGTCATGAAAGTTCAGTCAAGATATTTTTTTTCTGGGAATCCCCTCTGATTCCAATAATAGTTCATATAATTTATTCAAGTTCAGATGGAAAAAAAAATATCATCTATCCCCCATATACTTATAGATGGACTTGGATGCATGACATGGTTACCAGCTTGCAACCAGCTCTGAACAGAGACACAAGGCTAAAACTTGGAGAGTCATCTCCAGTACCATCCCTTATCTATATCACAGGGTGCGTAATTAGATGATGGATCTTGATTTTCACACAACAGGAGTCAGGTGTATTTTAAATTTTTTTTCCATCCTGCATATTGATTTTCTAACATTTGTGACTTTAGTTTTAATTCATTTTGTCCAAAATTCTCTTCTAAACAATTTATCTTGCAACTGCTTTGCATGTGGAAGAAGCTGAGGAGTGACAGAGAGATTTGCCACTCTCATTTTGCACCTGCTTGCTTACAGCTACAGGGTGCTCCTTTCCCATGCACATTATCTCACATCTCTTTCAATTATAGGCAGTCTTCTTCAAAATGCCATCTCTAAGCAGCCTCCCAAAGCTGTTTTATCTTCCCTGATATCTTTCCAAAATATATCATTAGTAGTGTTCCTCGGGATACTGTAAGATTACTTTAGGATGCTCTTTCCCTGCTATTGTCATCTATTTTTCATATCTCTTACTCTTTGTATTGGGTTTTTATGGAATTCCCCAGAAAACATTTGTTTTCTGAATTACAATATTTACATAAAGCTGCATCTGTCAGAAAATTTGAACCAATGGCAAAGGCCACAAAAGAGGTGGCACTTACAAGATAAATAGGTCTTGAGATACTCCAGTAAAATGGGACACATTTCACTGACAATTCATTTCTTACAGTTATTGAGTTCAATTTGATCAGTCATGGCTACAAATGATGCACTGATCTCAGTTCTGGATCTGTGGACAGCTAATGAGTACTCCTTAACTGAGGTTCCTGGCTGCATCATAAAATAGTCTTTTTTATAAATCAGAAATGATAACAAAAGGTTGAGCAATTTTTTGGCTGGGTTTGCTTGACCTGATAGTGCCCACTCTCACCATGATCATGGACAGTATAACATCATGTAACATATTGTTCCCTCAGTAACCAGAAAAAATGTTGATCCACTTCTTTACTAAATCCTGGGTTAGGAGCATCATTTAGTATACAGTCAGAATTACTCAGCCCTCATTTAGGTCTTTTTTCAGCTTTGTTTTTTGAAGATGTTGAGGATAAGCCATCAGTCTCTTCAGCAGCTTCCTTCCTTCCTGGGAAGGTCAGGATGCCCTTAGTCCCAAATGAATTGACGCACGAGGCTTTGCAGCACTCAGAATTCTATTTCTTCTTTGTACATTTGTCTACATCTTTCCCTTTTCTCCCATAACACTATCACCAGGGATGGTTTTGACAATTGTTTCCCACATGCTCAGTCTGATTTAGTTTCCTTGTATTTCCTCGGGGACTTGAACTGTTGTTCATGCCCCCTTTAGTTTCCCTTTAGAGACAACACCATTCAGTGCAAGTGTTGTGTCCCCAGCCCCAGGAACGGGAAGTGCAGTATGGAGCAATTTTCGGGCTATTCAACTTCTTTGGCTCATACTTTTCCCCTTTCCATACTGTTCTTCAGGCATGATCCCCCACTAGGCCAACAGAGAACCTATTTGATTTCTGTCATTTCATGCATTCTTTGCATTGTCTGTTTGAAAACATGGTCCAGTCACAGCTTATGTCCGCCTATGCTCAGCAAGATACCACACATTTTCAACCACACAATTTAACTCTGCAAAAAGAACAAGTGGGAAAAAAAACCAACCAAACAAAACAACAACAAAAAACCCCAAAACAAACAAACAAAAACCAGAAAAAGTCTTCAGGCAAGTAAAGAGCACAGAGCCCTATAACAAAGCAGGCTGTGTTTCTTAATCACTCACTGCTGCTGCCTGCTAGAGCAGTATTTCCTTTTATACTCTTAGGAATTACTTGGTTTATTTCCCTTTTTTCCAGCCAGCAAATGCTCAGCTGGCAGGATAGCAATGCTTTCTCATTACCTACAGGGAGACAAGCACTACTCAAAGGAACGAGAGCAAATCCCTTGCCTGTATGCTGAACAAGAGACAAGAAATGCAGGTCCTCAACATGCCACTTGATTTTCAGATACGTGCAGCTCCCCTTGTTCTGTGGTCTAGCCTTTTCCTTTCCACTTCTGCCTAATCTAATGTGTATTTTGCTTTGGTGATACAACAGACACACGAAACCTCACATGACAGATGGCATTAAAGAGGCTTATTTACAAATGTTCACATTTTTCAAGATGAAATTTCCTGGCCCGAAATGGAAACTCAGGTGGAGCCTTATATTAAATATCAAACCAGTAATTCTGGAGTGTTCCCAACTAAGGCCCATCCCCTCCTGCTCTTCTGGGCTGCTCTGCCAACCCCATAAACTGTTGGTGTGAACAAGTTGGGCTGGAGCATTTTGGAGAACTGCATCCTTCTCTCCCAGGCAGGGTTTAGAAGTGTAAACACATGTAGGAGGATTTAGGCTTCAGGCTGGCTCCTCTAAACAGAACTACTTCTAAATAATTTTTTTAAAAAATACTGCCACAGGCTCTTCTTAAATCGAGGAGAAGTGCATTCTACTTTTGTTTACAGTAGGCATTGTATATTACACTTAATTTGATTAGGTAGGGGAAAAATAAACCAGCTGTGCTTCTAGGAGCTTTCAACATGTCCTTTTAAACAGTGTTTAAACAGAAGAGTGTTTATAACAACTCACTTTAATATGAGGTAAAGCACATTTAAACAGTTGTTTTAAATTACCACACAATTATCATATAATTACAAAAATCTTATTAGGAGGACATCTTAGAGATGAAAAAATTTCTGACCAAAACCTGCTGTCACTAAATTGTAACTTAGTTACTCTGAAAGTGTTAAAGAATTAGAGCAATAGAGATTTAAGATTATCCACCAAGGAAATGAGCCTTGAAATCTGTATCACAATGTATTTGGTTACAATTTTGTTTCTGAGGGAAACTGTATTTTAGAAAAAACTAACGTAAATCTTTTCAAATAAGGAAAGATATACTGGGGCATCAGGATGGGATTATGTCTCCTGGCCATTCCTTCCACCCAGAGAATTTTATTTTACAAAGCAGATGGATAACCTTACCCACATGAACTGAAAAGTCAATTCATCATTTTAAATGAATGGTCCCAGCTGACTCAACTGAGCCTTGAAAAAAGCTGGACGTGACGGTGAAGGATGCCCTGGATATGGTGTTTGGGCAAAGCAAGGACCAGAACCTCAGCCTCACTCTTTTTCCATGTTACTATATTACACCTTTGTTTGCCAATGGAAGAAGGTGGAAACATAAAGACTGGCAAAAATGAGAGGTGAATTGTAATCCACTCTTGTAGTCCATTCCATGTAAACAAAACTCAACCTAATATTTAACTAATGACTCTGATATGATCTTCTCAAAGAGGTCAGGACCAGAAGCACGAGGAGAGGTTAAGAGAAGGTTAAAACTGACAAAACCTACCAGCGAACAGGAGTGTTCAGAAGAATTCCACTATCTGACCAAGCTGTATGTGTCACGGCAGGGCTGAAACTAAAAACAGATAAACTGTAATTTGTCTTAGATAATATGCTTAAGTGATCAGTAAAGAACTGAAGTAATTTGTTAGAGGATCTACAGGCATCCAATAGAAGATGAAACACTTACAAGTGTGTCATGCTGAGGTGAATCCTTCATTTTTGTAAATGACTGGACAGTGGCATTCAGGAGTACTTCACCACCTCTATTGTTCGTGTCTTGGTGGCTTCTGTCACCTGATATTAAGTAAACCAAGACAAGGTTATATTTTGTCTCTGCTTTCATGATTTTCCTTTCCTTTTAGCTTCTGAGCCAAAAGACCTATGGCACTTTGGGGTATTTGGTGTCAGCTGGGGAACTCTTTAGATAACTGCTGCTGTTAAGTGCAGAAAATCTGAACCCTTTTCTACCCTCTCAGTCCCACCCAAGCTCTTACTGATTTCTTCAAAGTAATCTTAGCCCAAGACTCTAAAATCTACACACAGCACAGCTGAAAGGTTGATACCATGGGGGCTCTCAGATCATCTGAAAATCAATGATATCCATCATTCACAAGATGACCATATTGCTATATATTTCATCCAGTCCAAAATGACTCATCAAACTGTATCACCTGTAGCCCAAAGACCAGAAGGAAATGAAGGTAATGAGCAGCAGTAAGAAAAGCCAACCTTCCTGGCAAAGTATGGCACTTGTTTCACACCAGCCAGCATATAGTGCACAAAATCTACACAACCCTGCTCACGTGGTCAGATCTGCTCAGACAACAACAGACCAACTCCCACCTCTTAGAGAAGGACATTGATCAACTCATTACAGAAGCATCCCACCTTCTAAAATCATGAAAATCTAGAAGAGTTCAACCTTCCTCACTAATAATTACAGGAGTTTTAATCACTTCATTTTGAAATTCAAATTGGGCCCAACACTTGAGAATCTGTAATTATCTTTATGGAAGTGAAAATTTCCATTAGGTTAGGGCACTTTACATACATCAGGTAGAAAAATTACAAGATTCAGGGACCAAAACTTGAAAATGAACAAGCTCTGATTTAAAATAAGATTCACATTTGCAGTGATGAAGACAATTAGCTACAGGAACACAGGAAGATGATGGATTTATCTCTTCTGTAAGGGAAGATTGAATGACTTTCCCAAAGGTTTACAGCAGCTCACATGTCAGACAGGAGCAAAATAGAAGTTACTAAATGAGATTTTGCACTTGTGTTGATGATGTCCAAAAAATTGCAATGACTCATCCTGCCTTTACTGTTAACAAAATTTGCAGTTGTTTCCATAAACAGTCCACATTTGGATGCTTCATCACAGAACAAACTCTAAAGGAGGAAGTGCAATTGTTGACCTCTGGGGCTCAGCTGAAAACACCAGCGCATGGCGCACAGCTAGTATTAAAATTAAGATGTAAAATTGGTATGCAAATATCATTATTTCTATCATTCAAAAAGCAGCTAGGAGGACAGGAACAAAAATAACAAAATGTATGAGCTCTAATTGTATCACTAAGCATCCTCTATGTCTCTAATAAAAATACTGGAGCTTAGTTACTGCTGAGAGGAGGAAAAGTTGATAGTACTCTGGTTGATGTTGCAGTACAAAGGAAGTAGAGAATCCCCATCTGCAGATAAAAGAGATATAAGCTCTAATGAAGACATGCTTATAGAAAAAAAAAGAGCCCCCTCCCAGTCTAATAGCCTGAAGGCATCTTAAATAAAATGTCTGAGAATGAAAACCAATCTGTTTAATTAATGCTGAGCTCTAATCGTTAACACCAATTACATAACAAAAACTATCTGGGATTCATGTACTAGGAAATTAGATACAGTAGACAAAACAATAATTAAAGAGCTGAACACATTTGCTTCTGGAACAGGGTCTAGTACATTTAGGCTTGCATAAATGCGGGACTGTATCCTTCAGCTGTGGCACAGATGAACCATCTGGGCTGGTGGGTTTTGTGACGTGGGACTTCCAGCATGATCTGTGATGTTCACTGCTATAGTTTGCCTCTATGCCCATGATGAAGCTGGAAGTTGCAATTTCCCATGCTTGTCTTATAACTGGTTTGGCTTAACTGGTCACTGAGTCAGCACAAGCCAGAGCATAAACAGCAGCTGCTCAGAGTCTCTTCTGAAGCAGCAATGAGGAGGCACCAAATGAAGACAGGAAGTAACACAGAATACACAAGGGAGACACATACTTCAAATATTGTAGAAGACTACAGATACTATAATATACAGAGACTCCAAGAGTGATGAAATATCAGCATTATGGATGCAAGAGGAAATATAATAGCTCTGAGCTGGAAACTGGAGCTGCAAATGACAGAAAGCAGCAAGAAGATTGAGGGACTAGGAAATGATTGCCCTGTTCATTGGGTCTTACCCATTCCTGTTGCCTGGTGTTGGTTGAGGCTGCACACCAAGTCCTTTCAAGGTCATCCTTTTACTTTAAGATTTTGAGACTGGATCTGGTTTTTGGTGTTTTTTTTTTCTTTTTCCTCTCTTAAGAACATACAGTGACCTCTACAGTGAGCGCTAATGGGGCTCACTATAAGACTTTCAAACAGCCGAGTAACATGGTTATTTGATGGATTTATATAATTCCATGTCAGATGGCAAACACGGGCTATTTGCCTTGTCAGTGGCACTTCCAACCAAAGTACACCTTGAACCTTTTGTCTTCTGCTGGTGCAAAGCTGAGAGATGCTCTTCAGCTGTGAAAGGCAACCCTTGTGTCAACAGCTGCAGCAGCTGTGCTCTCCTCATAGGGCTGGAACTGCTGACTACCTGCAGCTCAGATGATCACAGCTCCAGGGTCCTGCAGTCTTGGCTTCTGTAGCTGCTCTTAAAAGAGCACATTTATCTGCTGGCACAGCAATCTTCACTTCCAAATATCTGCACTGCACCCTTGCTGTCCCCTCTGCTCCAAGCACCCTTGTTCCCATGCACAGTTCTTCCTTCTTTAGGTCCAGGTCTAACAGAATAGACTGAGCTATCCAAAATCAAAAACCCCAAATGGATCACTTTCTTGTCTGATTCAGGATTCTGCACTGTGCAAAGCTTATACCTCCTGCTGACTGGTGGTCCCAAGGCATCAGCCCTCAGCGGTGTCTCCAAGAGATGCTGTCAGGAAACTGCTGAGTTGCTGTGGCTGATACACTGTTCCCAAAGCAGTCACTTCCACCCAGCCTAATGCACCACCCTGGATCAGCTCGCTCACTCCCTTCCCAGTTCTTAAAGATGCTCACTCAATTCTGGTCATTTTGCCAGAATTCTTTGTCTCGGCTCACAACATAAGGCATAAGCCCTTCCTCTTTCTCCCTCCCTCTCTGGTTATATTTTCTCTATCTCCCCCCTTCCTCCAAAAAGTATGAGTAGAATTTTGCCCAGTCCATCTCTTCCCCTCTGTTCCTGCTCCCCGTTTGCAGCACAAAAGCTTTCCTTTGTCAGGTTTGTTGGCCTGTGACTGACAAGCAATTACAATAAGTAATTTCATTTCAGTGGAAGATAATAAAACATGATACCATAACTACCCACAGAGCCTCCAAAGTATTCATGTTCACTCTAATAACGTGGTGAGATGCTGTTAATCTTGACAGAGGCTGCCCAGCAGGTGCTGTGGAGCTGAATCTTCATATTCTTTCACTGTTTGATGATCCTTCCACAGGGAAAACTCCCAGAATGTTAAAATGCAATGACCCTGATCTATTTTTTAATTACATTTAGTTTATCAGAGGCACAATCAGATGCATAACTAGTCCTGGAGCCTGCCCTACCTAACCAAGAGGGAAAGGGAGGTCTTACTCATTTAGGCTCTCACAATCTTGGAAGCATGGAGTGGTTTCTCTCGGGGAGACAGAGGCATTGAAGACAAACGTGCAACGGAGGGGAAATTGTGTTGTTTTCAAAAGCACGTGATTTTTAACCAATATTTCCCTCCCCTGCCCAGGGACAAGTTGCTTTTGTTTTGAGATATTCCTCCTAAAGCCAAGAAGTGCCAAGGAAAGCTTAGTGCCTATTTGCCATTTAAAATTCAGTCTGCCTGTCCGCTCAGGACCACAGTACAAATAAGCTGTGTAAGGTGAGGTGACACATGCACTTGGTGCCCAAGAATTATAGGTCTCCTCTTTAGAAAAACTGCCTTTGCCAGCATTGCAGAAACAACATTAACTTTCCTTGAGATGCCACTCCTGGGTACACAAGAGAAGAAGCAGGGAGAAAGGAGATGATAGTAGAAAGCAGAATTTGCACCAGAAACACATCAGTGTCTCAACAGTAAAATGGTGATGCTCGTACCTCTTTGAAAGCCTTGGTATTGCTCAGGACATACATCAGCTCAGTGCACATCTGACCCATGGCCTCCTGCTCCGGAGCAAGCAGAATCCCACTCTGCTGCAAGAGCAAAGACAAAACCACCCCTTCAGCATCCTGCCAGTGCCACACAGGGGATGATTAAACACACAGGACTTGCTGAGTCCAGAGAGGAGCTCATAACTGGGGCATGGCAATCTGAACTTTGCCCTTCACAGAGACGAGCCTGATTGTTCTGATCTGTGCAGAGAAGGCAGCAGAGAGAGGGGGTGCAGGGTCCAGTCAGACAGGTTTCTCCAGCATCAGTAGCACTTTTTGTGACAACTGGATTTTCAAAATTTCTGTAACAACAAACACCAAACAATGGAGGTGAGAGGGCAAAGATCTCTCTTGGAGAGGGCTAGTTCAGGAACTGAAGTGTGAGGATGCTCCTTTTAAAGAGACAAAACCAGAGGAGCTGCTCCTAGCCAAGGGCAAAAGAGTTAAAATTCTGCTGCTAAAATTTCGGTGTCACTTGGGAAGCCAGAGTCTAGCTACAAGATAAACTGTTCCTCATTAAAATCCACCTGGCTGCTGCTCGATAGTGTCTTATTCATGTTAAATCCACAACTGTAATTAAATTGTTTTCCAAGCTCTAGAGAAGTAGCTGAAATGCTTAGAAATGCTCTGAGGAAAGGACAATAACCATGATATGCCTGCCTCCATCTTGCAAAGATAATATGCAGATCTCTATCCACCAGCAGGTGGGTTCCAGGCTCAGACTTGTGATACAAGCTCCTCAGAAAGGAAGTTCTACACGACTCAGATCTCACTCCATTCCAAACCAAGAGGTGAGAAAGGCATGAGCATAATTTCAGTCTTCTATTCTTCGACCAAGATATGTCCAGAGCCTGTTGAATTTCAAGGGAACTCAGTATTCATGGTGGAGAACAGTCCACTGAAACACACTGCACATTTGTCCCAGAGAGTTAATTCCTCTGCCCTCCTGTCAATTCTTTACAGTAAATGAAACTTTAGAAGAGAGGAATAATATACACGTTCAAGATATCTGAGCTGTATTTTTCTCTAAACATTGTTCAAATCAAAACTACCAGATGTTCCTGGTATTGCCTGGAAATGTATTTATATTACATACTTCCCTTTAATCCAGAGGGTCTTCTGGAGTTTGCATAGTGAAAATGGGGGGAGGGGGGAAATGAAATTCTGTATTTTCTTAATATTGAGAACACTGAAAATAAATAACCTTGGGCTTTCTGTCCTCCAAGAGGAGAGGTGATGTAAGAGCAAGCTAAGTGCAGCTGACTTACCTGGGTCCAAACCAATGAGAGAGCCTCTTGCATAAAATAAAAAGGTCAAGAGTATAAAGATGTGATCTCAATGGGGAAGACAGCCAAGAAAACAGTTCACTATTTATATAACTGATTAAATAAAATATAATTAGGGCTAGCTTGGCCCCTTTCCCAGAGTTCATAAACCTACACAAGGAATCTCCTCTGGGAGCAGTGCAGCCTTATTCAAATCAAGCCATTTAAACAGCTGACACTTTTAGTGTCAG
The DNA here is from genome assembly GCA_013400415.1 of Scytalopus superciliaris. Taxonomy (NCBI): domain Eukaryota; kingdom Metazoa; phylum Chordata; class Aves; order Passeriformes; family Rhinocryptidae; genus Scytalopus; species Scytalopus superciliaris. The sequence goes on along the minus strand of VXBX01000798.1, from coordinate 83,528 downwards.
CTTTTGTTTGTTCACAACCCCCAGCTCTCTCTGAAGTTAACCTTTCATGCTGCTGCCTCACTGCTTGCTTCATGTCTTACCCACCTTTAGGCTTAGCAGGAGACAAATTAAATAAAACAGAATTACAACAGAGTGAGAAGTTCCAGGAAAACCTTTGCTGTGATTTATTTCCCAGGTCCTGCCTGCAGAGCAGCAGCCTGCCTCACATGGTCTGGAAGGGTTGGGAGAGCCCAGCTCCCTTAGAGTTTGGAAATCCCAAACTGTAGGAGACAAAGCTGTTTCAAGGAAAGCATTGCAGAGCTAATACAGGTACCCTAACCTGTTTCACACCTTTCAGACAGGTGGCTTACATTATATTAGCCCATTCCTCAGGTAGACTCAGCTTCCCATGTCAACACTGACCATATGGACCCCCACATCAGAAAAGGATCTGCAGACACATACCACAAATGCCAAGAGGAAAAAGTAGGTGAAGAGGGGGATGGAGAAGCTGTAACTGTATTTCTCTCTTTCTAAAAAGACTCACTTAAGGTTGATTCAAAAAACTTGAAGTCAACAACAACCTTTGCACTTCCTACAGAAAGCTTTGAATCAGAATTTGTTTGGGGGAAAAGGGGGAGACTTGCAACGATCAAGAGCTTTCTCTGAAGTGAAACAATGACTTGAACACAAGAGCTAGAGGTAATGAAAGGACAAATTACAATGCACTGCTCAGGGAGACATACACACGTATCCTGTGCAAAGTGTTGTGAAGGCACCTCCCTTCCAGGCTGTTTGGGTGTTTTTGCTTTATTCTGATTCCTTTTCAAAAACTCATTTGCGGGAGAATAATATAAATTCAGAAAGTGACCTCTCAGCTGTGTATGTGGAAAATCTGTCCATCCAGTAAGTCCAAAAGCTAGCCAAACATCACCTATATTTATAATGCTGCAAATATTGACTGAAATATATACATTCATACTGATTTTAGTCTGAATTGATGCTCCACATATTCTGCACACATGGCTGCTTTTACACTCTTCAGAGAAATACAGTCAATTCCTTTGAGAGGAACAAAGTGAGCAACAGTCCTAAACAAACAGACCAATTCTAACAGTGTCAAATGAGGCTGATGGAGAGGAGTTTGTGAGTTTTGTATCAGAGACCCTGGGAAATGTCTCAGGAGTCTTTATTATCCCCATTACAGCAGCACAGATGGATCTGTGAGATGGAAAGCCATGAACAAAATGCACATAAATACTGTGGAGCTGTCCAAGGTCATGGAACAACTGACAGCAGTCTTACCAAACCCCCAGGGTTTATAATATATTTCTCCATCCCTTCTGTATGAAATTCCTTTAAATGTCAGGATGGGAATGCCTACATGAAAATGACCCTGCTGGCTGGTGGTTTTGCATTCACTTAGTCTTCCTTTCAGACCATTATGGCCCCAAACTGGAAAGATCAGAAGAAACTGTGTGAAGATTTCAGCCCTTTAGTTTAAAGGTAAAGAGTAACACGAGTGGAAACTCCCTTTCAGTGTCTCACTAGGGGGACCTTAGGACCAGTGAGCAGGCAACATCATTTGTCAATATTATTTGCCACTCCATTCTTCTGCAATAAAAAGGTGGACTTCATCCTTCAATGCCAAAAACATGGAGAACAGGGCTGCCTCTCATTTACAATCTTTTAGCTGTCTGTCCTGCTTCTCTCCTCACAAAGTTCTCTTCTACTACTGACCCAGCAAAGCCTGCCCTGAGCACTCATGCTGATCTCATGAGTCTCAGCACTCAGGGCTGCTGGAGGAAGACTATGGGATTCAAAGGAAAATCTGCTCAGAAAATAGATGGACTCACCCCTGCCTAAGGGCATGGAAGGCACATCTTCGTGTCTGAGCAGCTCAACACACCATGCTGTGATATAAATCCTCTTGCTCACCACCACCCAAGATCAGAAACTCCAGACATGAGCACCTGGCAGAAAAGGAATTTACTTAGCATAGAAGCTAATTGATCAACTTTTTAGAAAGCCTGAACTCGTTAAGGGATAAAAACACATGCACTTTCACTGATATCATGATGCTGTTACTGTTTCATGTCTACAACACTCCGAGGATGCAGAGGCCCAGAGACACATTTTTACTGCTCCAGTGTCTGGTGCAATCAAGGGATTTGGCAAAGTCATGCTGAAGTGTCTGATTTTTTTCCACCATGCTGAATCAGAGAGCTCACGGATTAAGAGGAAATCCCCCAGTCGTCCAAATACAAAAAAGGTCCAAAAAAAAAGCTGTGTAAAAGAGCAAAGCAACAACCACCCACCTTGTCCCAGACTTTAGCCAGCAGCCAGCCTGTTTTCTAATGTATGAAGAGATTCTTTTGAATGACCAGTTGTGCCAGATAAGGAATAATGACCACAAGGCTATTTTCCTGCTAATTCCTTTACTCATTTGCACTCTTTCTCCTTACTGTTTCATCCTCTCGGTTATTCCGATATGTTTTTAAAATGTGTCATAGCAAGCAACATTTTCTCTATGATTGACCTGATTGACCTACTCTATGCTCCTCCCCCCCTTTTTTTTTTTTTTAAATTTTATTTTACTGTCTTCTCTGCCCTGTTATACTTTATAAGAGAAGGGTTTTCCTGAAACCATTATCCAGAGCTAATAACCTAGAGGCTTGAATGTTCTTAAGAACATTTATCTCCTCCAGGATTGCGGGAGACTTTGATTTTACTGAGGGACAGGGGTTATCCTGAACATGAGCAAAACAAAATAGTCTATTCAAGACCACCGTGATTTTCCTCAATTTCCATGTCTCCCTTCTCCAGTATATTACATTTTTTCTGGCACCCTGTGGCACGGGAAGGAGGAAAGCTGGTAGGAGAAGCATGAAAGAATCAAACAGTATTACCCATCTCAAGTTCAAGCCAAACCTTTGCCAGGCTCCCACTCTCACTGCAGGGCAGCTACAGCTCTGCAGCTCACCCATTTCAGAAAGGAGTGGCACGTTACATACAAACCCACTGAAAATACCTGACATCAGTCTGAGCCAGTTTCCAGTGTCTGACAGAGAAAGAAATCAAGACGCATTGCTTTCATCTTCCCTGCTTGAGATGGAGGTAACTCCATCTTTGCCTCTCTCCCTGCCCCAAGAAACAGCTACATTTCCAAACCCAGGCAATGACAGACTACAAAATGTATATTCAGCATATTTTGTAATATATCTTGACTTACACATAAGCATAATGGTATTCCTCCTCTCAGGAAAATATTCTGATAGCCCAGATCAATCTATTCACAAAGGCCAAGAGAACTTCCTTTTAAGCCCTTTAACAAAATTATCTCTGTCATCAGAAGATCAGCAGCAGGAATTGGTTTGTGCAAATTTGCAGAGTCTGCTTTTTTTTACTTTTTTTTTTTTTTGCATGTATGGTTTGCTTTAAAACTCACTTATATAATGCTTATTTATCACAGCCACATGGGCTAATTCATGTATATGTATTTAGTATAAAAGCATTTGAATTAATGTTCCCAGCTTGTTTACTTTGAAGGACTGAATGCCCCCTCAGGAAGACATATTGATCTTAAAGGAGGCTGTTCTCTGCTGAACATTGGTTCCTGCAATATTTATGGCATCTGAAGCCTTTTCTCTACTCTTGATCTTTTGAAAAGAGATCCCAAAGGAGGGTGACAAAGCTTGGAGACTGGAGGAGGGAGAAGTACAAGAGGGGTCCCTTTGAGTACATCAAAAGGTAAACAGGAAGGTGATCAAGGACTGTTGTTGTTTCTAAATTAAGCTTTTAAATTGCATAATAATGAATATGCGAGGAAAAAACCATTGAGCCAACTTTACAGAAAATGCTAGGATCCAAAAAAAAACCTGCAGCTTTGCTCAGTTTTGAAGCTCAATCCTGCTAATTTAGGACATATCAACTGTGGTTTTGAGGCCAGCCAAAAGATCTGATGTAAATAGAAACATCAGAAAGCAAACCCTTCACAGTCTAGCACTTGCCATCATTTTAATTACTCCACATAGCCATCTTTATTATTAAAAATAAAATATTAAATACTTTTCTGGTTTCTTCAGAACTGAGTTTGCACTGAGAAATTGAGGAGTGCACACTTGATATTCATGTGATATTCTCCCTCCTTCTCTTTCCTGAAGGGAAACAGTTGCTCCTGGTTTGGTTTTTGTTTTCATGGCATAATAAAGAACAGAAAAGGCAAAACACAAACTGAAGGATCTAAGGACTAGACCCAGCACTCCAAAGTCTGAGCCAAAACAGGTCACTGATCCACTGTTTTGCCCATACTCACTTATTCTCTATAACATTCTTCTTCCTCACCATAAACTGAGGTAATTTCTTCTCCTTTCTGTCCCTGGGCTACTTGTAAATCACCAGGAGCAAGACTCTTGACTCCACAAGGAGCAAAGGCCAAGGCAGAGTGCAAAGAGTTTTGCTGCTGGGGTGGTCCCCAGTGACTGGGCTAACCCACCTCATATCTAAAAGTTATCTAGGAATAGACCTATGTAATGATATATGTTGAGGGCAAGATATGCTGCACTATCACCAGCCTTTCCCTTCACATTCTGTCCCAAATGGGAAGTGGGAGTACAGTTAATGAGTAGGAAAACATCTGTTTCTCTCATTTTGGAAGGATGTGCTACAATATTCTGTTAAACAGGTAACAAATAGAGTCATTTGCACCACTGTGTTGAATGGATGAGGTTCGTGAATCTTCCAGCTTTGAGCTGTGCCTGCCTCCTCTCCTTCCCTTAACTGAGAATTTATTTTGTCAGGAAAATCCTTGCTAAGGTCAGAAGCTAAGGCTGAGCCATGGCTGTGAAAAGATGAGGCCAGGCACCAGTTACATGGTAAAATATGCAGTTTTCAGTCAGGCTTCTTGTTGCTCCTGGCTGAAGAAGAATTTGATGGAATATTTGACCAAAAAGAATTATTTGTAGTGTGATGGAAAAAGCAAATATTCAGAGAGGGAAAAAAATTAAGAACAGATTAAAAAAGTATTAGCTTCAAAACAAGTCTAGGAGGTTTGACTTCTCAAAAGTGACCTGAAACTGACTCTTCCTTGCAGGAAGAGAGAATGCATGCAAGTGGGATGTCCAAAGAGGACAGTAATGGGATGATGGAGGTTTTGAAGATCAAATGCAGGATAAAGTTGATGATGGTGCACAGGCTCTTGTTTGCCCCTTTCCCAACCAACACCAAAGATACATACCTGCCTGCTACATTAGGGTGAGCTACCCAAAATAAAATTTTCCCAGTAGACTCAACTACTGGAATGAATTGATCCAAGGTACTTTGGTGGCCAGTGGCAAAACTGTTTAAGAAACTGTTGCAAAACCCATTAGACCCATTAGGGGGTGCTGCAACTTGTGTGCACTCATAGCAATATATATTCTCAGCTACAAACCTCCCTGTAGAAAATCCCTCTGATTAGGTACTCAGAGCTGTCAGCTGCTGACCTGCAGCTCTGCATTTCCACAGCCCCCCCACCCCCCAACACCCACTGAGGGGGCTGTAACACACACATCCAAATCCTGTATCTGAAACGGTCCTCTCAGCTGGGTAAAACAGTCCAGGTCTCTGGCTGCAGATCAAAGATGGGCTGGGAAAAAAACAGGAGCTGCAGGGGCAAAGCCTGATGCCTGTCAAATTCAGCACCAGCACTCGCCCTGATTTTGGCAGAGCTGGGATTGCTGCATTCATTTTGTTCCAATGTCAAGATGAGGGGGAGTGTTGAGATGTGTCAGGATTTCTGCTTAAAGAATTAAAATAGCCAGTTTCAGGTTAGCTTTTTGTTTAGTTACTTGTTGCATCTTGTCAGCAAAGGGCCTCAGCTGGTACAAAGCACTTCCCTGGCTTAGTCACCTGGAAGATTGATGTCAGAGCACTTCTCTCATCAAAATATTTGTTTTAAAGAGAGATCAGGAAACTGAAACACAGCAAACACTCACCAGGAGAGATGGGAAAAGTAGTGTTTACCAAGCAATTCAGTGTTATAGAGATAAACGGATATTTGAGCTCTTTTCACTACATAATGTTATTAGTTATATGAAATTAGACTGTCAAATACATCTTTATAAAATGCAAGGTGAATGCAAGAGGGCAAGAAGGAGAACGAACACACAGGGGACAAATCACTGTCACTCACAAAGGAGTGCCTGGCAGACTCAGAATTAAGTTCACTCCTCAGGGCAAGCCATCCCCAGCTGTTATAAATACATTTTAATGCCCCTGTCAGTGTATGGCAAGAAAGAGCCAGCATTCCCCAACATGGTGTGTCAGGTGTTCTCTGTCATTCAGGGAGCTTGAAAGAGCCACATTTAGACTGCAGTTTTGTCACTTCTCCCTCTAGCAGTGCAAAGGCAGCTTCTCTGGTGGTTGGGTGGAGCAGGCAGTGATTCTGGAGCACAGCCAGGCAGAGGCTGCTGCCTGCTCCGGCCCTCAGGAAGCAGTGATAGCTGGTCAGTGGGGTTGGTGCCCGCTGCTGCCACACTGTGCCTGGCGTGGCTCCTGTGAGCAGGGAGTTTGTTGGACTCTGTCAACCCCCTCCAGGCTGGATTGCAAAACTGTCAATTAACAGGCTGCTTAGCTTTTCCTCAGGGGACTGGAGGGGGCAGGAGGAGTCCTGCCACGCTTGGGTGTTAGGGGAGAGTAGCCCCTCCCCTCTAGCTGACAGAAGACCTCACCCAACCTCACACTGGGAGCTCTTGCTTTCTGGTAGAGCCATCCCTGATGGGTGAAGTCAAACCTCAGGTCCTGAGCAGAAAGCAACGATGGTCCCAGTTCCCAGTGTATGGAGTTACCTCCCTTTCCCCTTTAGTCCAGGTCTTACCTCCTTCCCTAAGTTGTAGCTTTGCTACAAACAACTTTGGAAGGAACATGAGCTTAAATGGAGCCAGTTCTGTCCTAAAGCTCCTGTTTTTATCTTTTGTTTCTGAAGAGCCCTGCAGCACTTTTTTCAGAAGCAAATGCCAAGAGGAGACTTTTCCTCTTACTGTCCAAGAGCTGCCAGTGCTACGACTGCCATCCTTGAACACCATCCTCAGCAAAATCAGAACCATTGTTGGGGTTCCTGCCAGGCTCCAGAATTGTCTCTGTTTGAGATGAGCAGCTCTCAGATACAGTTCCATCAAGCCAAGAGGACTACAATCACATCCCACCTTGTAAATGCACTTTTGGTTTTCTGCTGCCTTTCAGTTCCTTCTCAACACAAGTTCGGCCCCAGCTACCATGATGTCTGAGCAGATGGGAAACCAAGCAGAGTTATAAAATATGACACAGCCATGAATAATGAACACAAAGGGGAAACTCTAAAAGAGGATCTCATTTCAAATGAAAGACTTCTCATGAGACAAATGGGCTACTGCAAACCAGCCCACAGCCACTGTCCACCCAAGGACCCAGGCTCACAGGGTGAAATAAGTTTTGTGCTTTCCCTCTGGGCTCAAGTCAGTAATTTGTTCTCTTCCTGACATCAGGCCAGTGAAGGACATGGCACAGCCCTCCCTGTAGCCCTTAGTTATACCGGTACAACAGCTTGCAAAGCTTTGCTTTAGCCAGAACACTGAAACAAAACAAAACCACAAAACCATCCAGTCTTTGAAAATCACCAAAACCCTTCTCCAGCACGGTGACTGGAGAGCATGGTCCCACAATTGCTTGGATAACAGCAAGCAGGAGGTAGCAAACATCATTTTTATTGTTAGACGAAGCCAGCATCAGCATCTGGCACAGACTCAGAGCCACAACCCATTCCTTGGCAGGCAGATGTTGCCAAGGTTGCACTAAGTCAATGCTGGAGATGATAAAAGTGTGCTTGTTACTCTTGCATTGCTACTCCTGTTGCTTTGCTGCTGTGTCAGGCTTGGTACAAATTGGCATCACTGGCTTCAAGCCAACAGATAAGACCAGCAACTACACCGGTTGCTTACTGACAGACTCATCCTTTTGAAAGAGGAAAGTTTTGTTTCTATGATTTGTTTCCTTCTTCTTTTGTTTCTAAATGGCTCTTGTTTGCCTGCAATCTCCTCAGCAATAGCTCATGTACATGCCGAGCTACTGCAAAGCATCTTGAGAAGAGATATTTCACTCCCTCAGCAGCCCTTAAATGGAAGTGTTTGCTGTCAGGCATGTGTGCTCATCACCTGTGGATACATGGGCCTGTCTGAGTGCAGAGCCCCTGCAAGAGGCAGATTTTATCAGCATTACTGGTGTAGCAGTTCTTTAAAAGTCAGTGTGGGATCTCATATTGCTAGAAGCACATGCATGCGATTTACAAACTTACAGCCACCGACACCCAACACAGACTGCTTAATCCATCATTTCCTGGGAGAGGGAGGCGGCTGCTACTGCCCAGGGAGGTTTCAGTTAGGTGAGACCTGGTCATTATCTATAGCAGGAGCTGCTTCAGAGAACACACCCTGTTTTCTAAACTTCAGCTAGAAGCAAAATTACATTCCCCAAAACCTGAGGCCTCATCCTGTCCTATCCTTACCTACACACGGCCAAAGACTTCCATCAGAAATGCCACTCCCAGAATTCCACTTACAGATGTACATGAGACACAGAGACAAGTATCAAGTCTCAACAGCTGGTCTTATCCTTCTATACTTGGGGACACAGCACTGGGACCAAAGTAACATACTTCCTGGTTTTCAAACACGTGGCATTTTACTGTCATAGAAACACAGAATCATTTGGGTTGCAAAGAACGTCTAAGTCCATTGAGTACAACCATTAACCCAGAACTGCCAAGCCCACCACTAAACCATGTCCCCAAGTGCCACAGCTACAATCTGTTAAATCTCTCCATGGATGATGACTCCATCAACTGCCCTCGGCAGCCTGTTCATGCTTGACAGCCCTTTCAGTGAAGAAATTTTTCCTAATACCCAATATAAAATAGCCACCACTGATGATAGCACAACAGCCTAAATAATTTCAAACTGCATCTCCATTTGATATTAATACCAACCAGCAGCACAATGAGAAGAAGAGAAGAGTTTTCTAAATATATATTTTCACTTGAGAGACCTGGCCACAAGGCTGTGGAAACACAGGATGGAGGAAGAAAGGGAGAGAGCGATCATGACTACTTTGTCCTTATCTTTCAGTATATCAATGCAAAGCTTAATGGAGTTATAATGAACATGTTCTTGGATACACGTGCTTTTCCAGCAGGCTCTGCAGCTCTTGTATAAGACAGACAGATCCATCTTCTGGGATATAGCTCAGGCCCTGGGACATTAAGAGAGTCCTTGAAAGGACTCATTCTTTTTATTCTATTTTTTCCCCAGCATTGAAGAATCCCCAGTAAAAGTATTTGGTGACTGTGTGGGAGTGGGGGGAAGGAGAACATCTTGTTTTACTTTTTAGAGTGCAGCTCTTTTGAGATGTTTAACACAACACTGCCAAAAAAACAGCTTGCAGATTTGGGGCTCTGAAAAACATAACCCACTGTTTCATTCCGATGTGTGTGTCTGGATTTCCCACTCTTGGGGCCACTATTAGGCAGTCCAACCACTGTTCTTTCCCTAGAGCAGGTCAGCCCTCCCAGTGAGCTGGTACTCAGAAAAAAGGAGCTTGGCTGGAAGCTTCTGGGGTTTTGGGGGTTTATCCCTTGTCGTGCAACACTGAAAGTCACTTGGTTCCTGAATCTGGACACTGATGCACAAGGCTGACAATAAAAACACTGGCTCTGATTAAGAATTCTTAGCTGAAATCACAATATTAATTCAAATATGTTGGGCACATAACTGTGAAAGGTGAAATAATTTAAGAAAATACATTACAAGAGTTAATAGCCAAAACTAATAAAAACCTCATGAAAATAAAGCGGAGTATGGTCTAAAAATACTTGCTGCAAGTACTTATAATGAAATAATGACAAGAAAAACCTAAAGCTAGTTTTATTAGAAAATATTACTGAGTTCTTATGAGGATAGTGTCTAACAGCTTTAGTTAGGGCAGGACTCAGTTGAAGGAAAGCATGTTACTGAGGGTATCTGAATTCCCACTGCAGTCAGTATCTTTGGTGGTACGGCCTGAAGGGTTTGCCAAGGAGAACCTGTTGTTCAGTGCTGCAGAGGGCCTGCTGGCCAGGGCTGTGCACATTCTGTCATGCAGGTGTCACAGTTTATATCACAGCTCCTGACTCCTGAAGCACTCACTGGTACAGCCTGTCAGTACTGAGAGACCTGGGCTGCAGCATGTCAGACCAGGCTGGGAGTAAAGCTTCCTTACAATGCTGGAGGACATTAAAAGGCAAATAATAAAAAAAAAAAAAAAATCACTTTATAGCTTTACAATAAAAATGGGCACGTAAAAGAGGTTCAGAAGCAATTGTTTCTTTGTTCTAAACCAAGTCTGAAATTAGTTAGAATTTATCAGGCAGGTTTTGGATCGGAGATTCAATAAATGCTGGTGTAGTTGTTGTCTCTCATCTGTTGTTCAGAATAGAAAACAAACTTATTTACCGTTTATCTTTTCCCTTGGTTTGTTGGGTTTTTTTTTGTTTTCTTCATTGCTTTTCTTTTTGTTTTGAACAATTAAATGATGCTACAGATAGTGCTCTCTCTACAGGTACCCCACAGCCTGAGTGGTGGTACTCTGAACTCTGCAAAACTAAGCCATGGCTATATATGCCACAGAGCGCTCATCAGCTCATGCCAACAACGAGCAGTGACATACTTGGGTGACAGGAATTGCCCTTAAATAGTCTTAACTCTCTAGGAAAGGAGAGAAGGAAGTAACAGGAAAGCATGAAAATGTGCAAGAAAACAAATTTATAGCTTTCTCCAGCAAGTTATCAAAGTTAGCAAAAAGGCAACAGCCTGGGTCCTGCAAGACAAGGACTCTCATCCAGAAACTTTCACAGCATGTCAGTGAGAAAGGGAAGAGCTAATGAAAAGACTCAAACTGATCTGCATGGGAGATCTTTCTTCTACCTCCTTACTGTGAAATATATGGCCACAAAGGAGTACAAGCAAGAAACTACGTGGTATCTAGGAGAAATCCTGACATGAAAAGACAAGCGGAGGAGTCCCCATCTCAACCTGAGGTGAAGAGTGAGAGGCAGAGTCCTGCCTTAATGTTTTCATCTGTTTACATCTACGCCCATCTGTCACGACCTTGTGAAGATGCTGCTTTTCTGCAAAGAGTGTACTTTTCAGACTCAGATCATAACAAAAAGCCCATGCTGTTTTCACATCACCCTTCCCCAGTGCAGCACACTGCCTGTTCAGTTAGGACATGTGCCACAGCTCCTGCACCTGAAGAGCCTTCACCCTCCACAGCTCTCCTTTTACAGAAGCAAGAACGAGCACCAGGCAGATAAGCACTCCAGTTCATGACATAAGTAAGAACCTAAAGCAACCAGACCACTTTTCCCATTAAATGCATATTGCCCCCATGAGGCTGAAAGGAAGGCCTGGGTCTGAATGTATTGTTGACAGGAAGCCATTTGCAGGGGTATCAATTATTATGACTGCAATAAATAATTTACAAAGTGCTGTAAATTTCAAACAAAGTTGAACAAACACAAGGCTTCATCATTACCCATTACTCTTACAGCCAGAGCTGGGCTGGGAAGAAATGTCTATCCTAAACAAGATTGATTGAAGGTTTGTACTCAGGGAACTGTACTCTGAAAAAGGGCTAAAACTTTGTAAAATGAAGGGTGAATCAAGGTTAAATTCAGGCAGTTCCAGGGCTACAGTGTTAATTGGCAGCAATACCTGCACTAGGCAATTTACAGCTGGCTTGGGAATGCACCCATGCTGCCATAGAGATATGTGTGTACAGAAGAGGTTCTGACACCTCTGGACATGACCAGGAAATGCTCCATGGCATCTTCTGCCTGGCCCTGTGCTGACCAGTGTCTATGCTCAAATCACTTGGGTAGGGACAGCTCCAGCCAATGGGAGTTTGTCCACCAATATAAGGACTCAGAATTTCTCATTACATCTTTTTAGAACCAAAACTTGGTTCGTGTCCTGTCAATGATGCTGTATGAAGGTTTCACAGACACTCATTAAGTCATCTGCTAAAAAGGAGTGATCATCTCCCCTAAGCACTGTGAGCTATGCAGTGAAATGCTGCAGGCAGCTAACATGAGGGTAGATCCTGTTCAGACTTATCCAGGTGCTCCTCAGCTGAAGTCTTACCCAACTGGGTGGGACCCACTGCTTGTGAGCAAGCTTTGCAGACTTTGGGAGTTCCTACAGGGCAGCTGTTATTTTGTGAATCCCTTACAAACAAACAAACAAATAAAGTAATAGATAGATGGCACTGACACAAGACAGCAGCAAAATCAGCTCACCTGCTTAAATCATGTGCTGGTTGGGATGTATTTTCTCTGCCAGAATATTGAGTCTCATCGTTCACTTTCCCTTTTTTTCGGGACCAAAAACCTGTTACTGTTTTCTCTGAGAGTCTGAGCACTGCTGACTCCTTTGTCTGAGCCAGACACTATTAGTCACCTGGGGCTAATTTCTGCCAGAGTTTTATTCACTGCAAGACGCACAAAGGGATTTAAAGCTTTGAAGCAAGTCACAAAGGCCTCACTGATCATTTAGCCAAACCCAGGGCTCTCTGTCCCCCACCCACATCAGACCAGAGTGACTCAAGTAAGATGAAATGTGTTGTGACTCTGCAGTGGATCCAGCCTCTGTCAGTGAGATTGGAGCCTGACCTTCAGGTTTGAGAAGCCATCTGCCCCAAGAGGGAGCCCTGGGCTTGATTTCTCTTTCACTGGGGCACCACTGTCAATGATGCAACAGAGCAGAATCAGGCCATTTGGAAGCAGTAAAAGCTGTGATCCAAAGTCAGAGGCCTTGGCATTGACGCTTAACCACTGAATCAGCAGTGATTTTCCCATACACACTTACCTTGAAAACATCCCTAGTATGCTGGCAGGGATCTGGAGAAACATGCAATATATTCTGCAATATGCCATATATCATGTTTCTGTGCAATTTAAAGAACTGATGGATCAGCCAAATCTCCACAGGATATTAAAAACATAAAAGAATCTATAAATATTTCACATTAAAATTCACTGCTAACAGTTTGAAAATGTCCTGATGTAGCACAATGCAGTTGATGGGTGAATTCATTTTACACTGTTTTGGGGTACATTTATCTAGCTGTGTTCTTTCCCAAGTGTTGTGGGCAGTCATGGTTTTCTTTGGGGTCCAGGCATGGCATGTAGTCCAACACATTTCTGGCCCTCAACTCACCCATTAGGCTTAGTCAATGAGTTTATTACAGACTGCTGGGAAAGAAATGTGGGGAAAAGCAATGGAATAAAGGCTACTAAAGACATCAAGAACTGAATCCCTTTCTCCCACTCATCACTTCTTGGGGAACCTCTGCCATGTATTACTTCCAAACAGGCTGCCTGTCCATGTTATACACGGGGTTCCCCATCAAAACCATGGGGGCCATGCAACCAGTCTGTCACAGAGCTCCAACTTGTTGATGTGCTTCCAGCTAAAACAAGCAAGCTGTGCTCTCCCAGCAACAACACACACTGCCTGCAAAGGTTCTGGAGGTTTCCCCACAAAGGACAACAAATGATGCTATTCCTACCAAAAAAGACAGAAGCGTAACTAACTTTCTGTCTATCTGATTCACATGAAGGCATTTGAAAGACATTTTGAGTTTCCCCCATTTTCCTTCTGTTCTGTTTGATCTGAAAACATGTCTTTGCATTTTGCCAGCAGGTTTCCTTACTAGGATATTTCTAAGCTGCAATACTAGATTATTTGTGAAAGGGAAGAAACACACGATTTGCTTTGTTTCCTAAACCCATAATAAATTCTAAACACTTCAGATCTCCTCTGAGAGATACTTCACCTTCTGAATGTCCATAATTGCATGCATCTACTTGCATACATGTGCATATTTCTACAGCTATTCTTAGAATACCTCCTTTATCACCTTTCATAAGCAGGAGCAAGGCCACCACGTCTATCCCAAAATCAGCCAAAAGCCATTTGCCTGTGCAAGAATAACATTAAGCCTACATTGTCCTACCCATCACTGCCCATGGGAAGGCAGCATTCAGCTCACACTTTACTGACCATCCTCCTGTGACTTTCCTAGCTGAGTCTACCAGTTACAGAATTAAGTACCTGCACTTGCTCTGATATTTGTCTAAGTATCACTGTTTTCTGGGTAGCCTGAGATCGCTTGAGTTGCAGTAGCAGCAGTCTTGGGAGTATTTCACCTCCCTTTTGAAGCTGTCAAATTTGCAACCTTGTAATTCTGCCTGTCAATTTCAGACTCTGCACTTCAAATGTATTAAAAGAACCAATATTTTTATAAAACACTGTGAAAATATAGCCCCTGTATTGAGCCTTCTGGCAGATGCCTAAACATGCAGGCACCTGAAAAGCCTGCTGAAAGCTTTTTAAAATCTGTCTCTGTTTTCCCAAATGGCACAGTTTTTCATCTACCCATAAGAAGTCATCTTAACAAATACCTACTCTTCACTGGCCCCACCTGGCACAGGATGAGGAGGTGGAGAGAGGGAACATCAGCATCCTGGCTCGGGGATAAGCAGATCATTCTGTGGTCTTTTTCACCTTTCCCTGAGATGCCCCTGTGTTGCAGAGCTCAGGGAAGCCTGCAGGAAAGCAGTAACAAGGACATTCTCATCCCTTTCCCTGACAGGATTCAGGATAAAAGGTCAGACACTTACAGTCACCCAAATATTCACACAAAGACCTTGAGAAAGAGAGGGGCTTTACCCAGCACATGCCTGTAGAAAGCAGCTTCCAGCAGCACCATGCTCAGCACTGCTCATCACTCCAGCTGTCCTGGAGGTACATTTTGGGAACCCAGCACTTCCAAATACCTCAGAATTTAGCAGAACTTTGGTGATTCTTATACAGTAAGCCACTGCCAGTGTGTTTGCCTACACAGCCTGTTACTGACTGCCAGCTGGTGGCAAAGCTTGTGGCTATCACTTGTGCAAACCTCTTCCCTGCCCTCCAGCACTCCCCTGCACTGGCTCCTCAGGTTTCCTGCACCTGGGGCAGCTTAAATGGACTCTGATCACCTTGCAAGTGAACACTGAATATCTTTGGTAAGGGTGAGCCCACGGCCCACGTAGTTATTTGCAGATAACACTCCATCAGGCAAGATTTGGGGTACATTTCCTCTTTGCAATCCTATCTAAACACAAACATTCTCATTTTCCACAAACTCTGAAACCATGTCCCTTCAAGCTTGTGAAAAAGCCTGAGAGTACAGAAAAGTTCTTTGCTCTAGTTCAATCAGTGGGAACCCCTACAGCAGAAAGAAGCCAAAGCTGTTGCCCATGGATTGGGAATTTTCCAGTTCAGGCTCTCATGGCTCCCACCCATCTGCACGAGTACAATAGCAGGACCATGTTCAGCCCTGTGGCAGACTCAAATGGAGTTGGCAGAAAAGGGGAAAGAGATATAATTGTGTTTCTCCAGGGAAAGTGGTCATTAGGAGGGTATTATCCGGACAGCACTTATATAAACTGTGACTGAATGGGCTCTATTTGTAATAAGAAAAATTGCCAGAAACTGATCAGAACATATGCAAACTGACAAAAAGGGTGCACTTGAGCAACGTGAAAAGCCAATAATCTGTGAGGAAGTAGCTGTTTGACAGCTAGGAATTTTGAGCAGAGATAGTGCTGGGAGAGAAATTTCAAATCTAATCAAAATATCAGTTTCAAAATTTCTCAGCAGTCCTAAGCCTTGTTTAAATGCAACCCATGAGTCAGATTCAGACCTGATTTAGACTTTCTGCAAGTCCAGTGTTTACAGGAGTGCATCCCCTGCTCTTTGGCATGAAATCTTTTCATAGAGATAAAGTCCTGTCCCTCACACTCTTGCTATCAAGGAAGTCATACACACCTGAAAGAAGGAGGCAGTCCAATTAATCCAGTGTTGATTGTGACATCTCTATAATGACTTCTATAATGACTCAATCTCTCGATACCCCTTCTACACTTGCAGCCACAAAGCTCTGGGTCAGCCACAGTCCAATGCCTCTTTCACATCTTGCTGAAAAAGACTGTGAATTACAAAAAGATAAGACACAGGTTTTACCTTTGATACTTGCCTTCACTTCACATTCCCCAGCATAGATCCAAGAGCAGCATTTCTCCCTAAGATAACACTGTCCAGAAGAAGATAGGATAATTTTTAGCATGATCTTTGTAAATTTCTAAGCATAGATTGGGACATAAAAAACCTGGTCTGCCAGAGGAGCTTAATTTAGCTTGGCAGGTTTGTGTTTTCTCACAACTAGAATTCTGCAAGGATCTCAGTTAGCTAAGTGGAACATACACAGGTTCCTGCTACTAGATTCTTCATGAACTATACACCACCAAACCACCACAGCCATGTGATCGTCATACCAGAGCACAACCTCACCATGCCAAAGAATCAGTTACCTACGAGTTTTTGCCAGAATTTGTAACTAATGTAAGAGTGGCAGCGCCTCCAATTGTTTTCAGCTCATCACATTCCAGCAGTGCACAAATACTGTGTATTCACAATGCAGTGGGTTTCTGTTTTGTGGACGTATTCCAAGTCCCCTTGAATATGTATGAACTTGTGATGACTGATTCACATGCCTCTCTTTCCCAAGAGGGGTTTTACAGAGCTTTTCAACTTATTCCTCATATGAAAATTAACTCTTGATCAGCTTTTTCGCCTTTTCCTGAGACTCTTTCCATTCTCTTATATGCTTTATCAGATGTAGAAACCAGAAGAGTCTAAGGGACTCAAGGTGTGGGCAATCCATGGATTTATACAGCGGCACTGAGAGATGTCCCCTACTGCTCTCCCAGTCCCACCAGTATTTTGGTGTGTCTACTAAGCATTGGCTGAAAATTTTCATGAGACTTTCTGTTGCAGCCCTCATCTCTCTCTTCATCAGTAACAGCCAACTCAAAGGCTACTATTTTAGATAAGATCCTAGGTTTCTTTTTTGTTAATGGTATTATGTTACACTGTGTTTTAGCTACACTTCACGCTCACTCATGAACTCTCATGAAGATGTTCACAGGCTTCTTCCTCTACCCTGAATAACCCTGTACCATCAGAATAGAGGCAGGCCCCTCCAAAGAAAAATTCATATCTTCCTAAGACAGACATTTCAGATAAGCAAGATATGGAAAAGTCTGTTTCTCTTCACAAGATGTGTAATTTCTGGACAGCAAAAATTAGACAGGATGAATGCAACTGTGGAGATCTAATCCCTGAGTCCACAAAGGTAGGCATGAGAAAGCTCCTATGATCTCAAGCCCTTCTATATAATCAGACAGAAAAGTGGATCTGCAACTCCTGGCAGAATTAGATTAGTATTAGAATTGGTATTGAAGAAGGATTCCTTTTTGGCCACAAGTGCTGAGAACCATCAGAGGCAGGACAGCATTCTCCATAGACACAGCTGCAGACACACCTGACACTGGTTCAGTGACTACAGAGCTTCCACTTCTGCACCAAGGTTTATACACCTTCTGGGGGTTTAGTCTCAGTCTTTTCCTGCTCTTAAATTTAAGCCTCACATATAAGGTCTGAGAAACCTCTTCCTTGTAGATCACTAGCCATATGTCCCCTTCCCACGACACACTGCCCACCTGCAATGTTACACACAGCACGTGGAGGGAGATGGCACTGGATTTGTGTGTCTCATTCCTTCATCATGCTTAGCCATACATCTTCCAATGAAGATGTTGATACGTATAATCACTATCTTCATTATGCGTATCAAAAAGACAAGACCAACTTGTTCCTAACTTCCAGCTTTACACTACTTACAGACTGCCAGACCTAATTTCCCTGCTTGTTATTTTCCTTCTCTTTTCAGCTGGACAAATGAACACTCCACTGCTGGAACTGAAGAGAGAAGCACATGGATTGTTCATTAGGAAATAAGTGCCCAACTGATTTCTGAAGAAAGCAGACAGTTTTGCTAGGGTTTTTTTCTTTCTTTCTTTTTTTTTTTCCCTATGCATTTTCTCTCAAAAAAAACAAAAAAAAATCTTCCAGCTGCCCACAATTACATAATGGTGGACTTGCTTAATATTTAGATAGGTGATCTCTAAGAAAAAGATGGGTTTTCAGTAAAGTGTCTCCTTACCTCTCAGGGTTTATGGTGAGCAACACCCAGTTCTGCAATTGCCCGGAGGCTCATTTTGGTAAGGTGGCACTGAGATGGTCCAGCTGTTCTATTTATCTTGTTTGGAGATCTGATGCTAAAGCACTGGGCACAAAAGAAATTACCTTTATAAAGCTGTTTGAAATCATCTGTAATTTATCAGCTTTCAAAATAGTCCCTAATTTTTTTTATGAACACTCTTGCAGCACTCAGTACTAAGAATTTTGAGGGCTTTTCTGCTGTATTTGTAAAAGCAAAACCATTTTCAGGACCACTTTTTGAAGTTAAATGAGAATGGTAATTTCTTTTCAAAACAGAATAGTCACATGCAAGTTCTAAGCTGTTGACAAAACTAGACAAAAAAAACCCCTCAAAACATAGAACATTTCTATCAGCTATTTGGATGCTGCGGAAGTGTTCTGGTAAAAATCTGCTTAGTATCATTACACTCCATGCAAATTTTTCCACCAGCTCAACCAGAAATTGAGTGCTGTTTGTCCTGTCTTAGCAAAGAGATGTCTGGTAGCATGGCCACAACTTTAACTGGATGCTCACCTCACTGGGGAGCAAAGTACACAGAATGCCTACTATGCCATTCATGAATCCATCACATTCCCATGGCAGCTGGTAGCCATTGCTTGCATCCTAAAATATTAGGATATATATATTCTTGTTTCTTGTCCCAGATGAAAACAATGAAAACAGAATCAGCTCATGGAGAGAAGATAAGCTACAAATCTATTTGATCTCTTAATATCTGAGGAAATAATCCTCTGGGATCTCAATAACCCCAACAAAATGAATGGAAAGTCTCCCAAGAGAATTGAGGCCTCAAGTCAGAAACTCCATCCGCATCATGGATATTCACAAATGTATTCATACAGCACTCTAACAGAACAGGGCACACCTGCTTTTTCCTCTGGCCAGGGAGGGACTGAGATAACAGCCAAAGTTTGAATCTGATCAAGATCCCTAAAATGGCCATTGGTATAAAGCATGATTTACAAAAACATGCAGCTATGAAACTTCCCCTGATCTGCATCTTTATGTATTTAATTTCCTAAGAAATCTGGTCCTAGGTGACTACTGCTCTGAATGCTGCATGCTTCCCACAGCCCCTTTCCCTGTTCAGCTGTCAGGACCACAGGACCACCCCAGCTGAGGCAGCAGCACCGTGCAGATGCACTGGGGCACACCAGAGCCCACAGGAGGCTCACAAGAATGGGGCTTGCCTGCAGAAAATTTATTAGTGGAGATTAGGTATAAAAAGTAAAGAAACCAGCATGACCCTGGTAACCCAGGTAGGATTTGCAGGATTGCCAGTGAAGGGGGAGGATGAAAAGGAAACACAATGGAAAAAAATAGTCAGTAAAACTTTTCTGCTTGTAAGAGGGTTGTGTGACTGGCGATAAACACAGAGCCAGAAACAATAAGCACAAAGATGTTTTCACAGAGCCTCTTCTTGGGTTAAACCAAATTTCCCACTAGCTTGTCATTATTTTGATAAGCAACCAAGTAGCATTCCTAGCAAGTGCAGTGTTACCACTAGAAGCATGCCAGAAAACAGTTCCAACCTGGAAGATGACAATTTAGGAGCAGGAGATTGCACCATAAGTCCACACAAAGGAAACTATGGCAGAGCTCGGTGGTGTTAGAATGCAACTCAACCACACCAAGTTTAAGTCTTGACTTTGCAAGGGGCTTGTTCCATGAGAGGGTTGGGGAGGTTGTCCAGCCCTTTCTGTCCTTTCTCTATGCCCCACACAGGGGAAGCAAGGTGTGAGAGGGGACACTGTTGTCTTGCCAGTCTGCTTTCATACCTCAAGGGCCTGAGATGTTCCAAGGAGATCCGTGGAAGCATCCACAAATCAGCACTATCAATCTGCTTCGAACAAGCCACAAAGGACTCAGTGAGGCCAGCGCTGTAACAACTCAGAGTACCTGCTGCCAAGCCAGCTACTCACTATTTGGCTATAAATCTGGACCTAACATATGCATACACTATGTTTGCCAGCTTTCTAGCTTTCTATCCTTTAGTTTGTAATTCCAGAATGATTGCAGCTAAGGAATACTACCTCATCAAAATGTCTATCAGCACACTACCTTGTAAACACTCGTAATAAGAATGGCTAATAAAATGCAGTTTATTAGACAACCTTGTACAGTATTTTTACAGCCTTTTCCACTCATCATTGAGAAAAAATAAATCTTTGGCAGCTGTGCTGGAGCTGGCATTGCTGCCAGCCTCCCTTGGTCTCACCTGTAATGAGGTGAGTAATTTAAGTCCTTATAGGAACAACGAGGGGGTTTTATTGCTTGCCACAATCCTTTTCTCTGCTCTCTGACTGACTCAGAGAGGAAACACCACAAAAATTGTTTCCAAAATAGATCAGCACTGAAACTTGCTTTAGTCATGTTAAATGATGGGAAAATTCAAGAGCTCCGCTGCTTTCCTGTCCCAGGATGCTAAGGCAAAGTCCAGTGGCCCCTCAGAAGTCTGGTGGATCTAAATCCAAGTCTGGTGGATCTAAGTCCCTGGTCAGGATTGCGGAAGAGCTGCCTGTGCATTACTGTGTTTAAAATCGTAACAAGCAAATATCTCGAAATAAGTAGGCTGGGGGGAAGTCTTCATTCCAAAAAGTTCTCAAGAATCAGTTAGTCTGGGCTGAACAAACTATAAATATTTTGGTTTTATTTATGCCATGATCTTGCTTGTTTTCAGCCATCAACTAGGTGAAGGAGCCACAAAATAGGAGCATTGTAAAAAGCTTAAACCAGTGATTCAAAAGAGAATATTTTCCTTAGTGGAAGACCCATGCATAGGTGCCTTTAGAACAAGATGCTGTTTTGTAGCAAAGTCTGTTTTTGGTGAAGTCAATTATCATGAAATATGAAGTTACTCTCCATGAGGTAAACATAAAAACAAATGCTTGGCAGTAAATACAAACTTCCCAAGTTTTCCTCCTCCTTCTGTCCTTTTATCTCTTTTTATTGCCACATGCAGAAGCATAAATTGGGAATTTACTGAAAAATGAATGGTAACATTTACCGAAATGGCACTATTCACTATCCACTTTACTGTGAAAACTCTGGTTTTAGGAGCTTCTTTCGTTATGCTTTTTAACACAAGTATAAACAAAAATTATCCTGAAAAGCTGACTAAAATTATTTTCCCTCTTTACTCATTTTGCTTAAAAAAAGAAACACTTAAATAAAACCATGGAAAGGAATATGGCTTCTTTGTGCAAATACTTCTCCCTGTCAAGTTGCCAGTGTGGCCAGCACCGCAGCCTAGAGGAGACACCAGATGTAAAGAGATGTGCCCAGGGCACCTGAGAACCAGTCAGCAAAAAACTCAGCAGCTTCAGTCTGGGGTCCTTATCCAGAGTAACAAAAATCCGTTTAAATCCAGGTATTAATTTATACCATTGACTTGCTTAAGACAGCTAAGTCATCCAAAAGATGACTCATTGTTAGCACCCAAACTGCCAGGGGGCACTTACTGCTGATACTGCCAGTAAGTGCTCAGCACAGAGCAAGGTTTGCAGGGAAGGTGAATCACAGTTAGTAGGCACAATTTACATACCTTGAAAAAAGAAATAATCCTTCCTTAAGGTATAAAGCAACTCATGTGCTTACGTGCCATGTGAGAAAACCACTGAGCAGCAGCTCTGGTCAGACAGGTGAGCTGGTTGTCCAACTTCCCCCAGGTGGCTTTCAGAGTAGGGTAACACAAGTCCTAGAGGAGAAGCTACATGTTGTCATCCTCTCCAGCTTGGATCACAGTGATATGTGGTGTTCCTTGTTAGAATCTGCATAAATGTTGCAGAAAGAACTTTAGATTCAAATATTCCCCTGAGAAAAATCAAAACTCGCACAAGTTATCTGTTGATACGAAAAAACTGATTTTTATGAATTGCTAAGAGATGCAAAGAGAAGAAACAACTGGAAAAAGTTGAGATTACTCAGAGAAAAGTTTACACCAAAAAAACTACCTTTTTGTCAAGTTGGGGGTGGGGAGAAGGGGATGGAAGAGAAGCAGTTTCTGCCTTTTTTTAGTTTCCTCTGTTTCTGCCACTTTTCCAATGTTATCTCTTTTAGCTGCATATGTAAAGTAATTCAGCTGGACTGGAGACTCTCTATATAATTCATTTGTGGCCACACTGCTTACACAGTATTCTTCCATTTCTACAGGGCAAATCACTCCCAGAGCTGAATAGACAGTGATAATTTTCCACGGGACAGATAATTAAATGAAATCCATTCAATTTCAGAAGTTATCACAATTCAGAGGAAGGAAGCATTTGTCTGCTAAACTCTCAAGATTTGTAACAAAGTGTCCAATACTCTAAATAATTTATATAATGACAAGTGTATGGAAATTGTACAGTATTTTTTCAGCATGAGCAGCATCCTGCATTGAGAGAAAACATCTTCTTATTATAAACACATCCTTTGAAGCTCTCTAACCCTCTAAAAATAAACTTAAGACTGAAGTCACACTGTATTTAGCCCTGTAGTATCCTGTTTTATACAGTTCTTATGCAACCCCATTCACCAAACACTTTACACAGTGTTGCAGTCTGCTTTTTCTTTGAGAAAAAACTTAGCAGAGCTTGCTGACACTGTTCTTTATGAAAGGATATTTTTGACAGGCCATAGATGTTTGAGAATAATGGGGGAATATTAGTTATTACATTTCTGTATACAACACACCGTGACCCTGAAGATTCTGGCATCCTTAAAGTCATCCTCTCACAAGTGGACAACTACACACGATTGGAAATGTGGGTGGATTTGGATTCAGTTCTCTGCATAAGTGGATTTTATACAGCTGTGGGTCAATATCAGAGATGAAAGGCTAAACACCTCCACTGTGCACAGCAGGAAAAGGCTGCAGGATTTGTTTTGGAGAGTGACCCACAAAACAACATGAGGCAACAAGTCCTGCTCTTCAGTTGAACCCCAGAAGCACTGCTGCTGAGCACAGCCTGTAGCTTTTGGAAGTTGTTAGGATGGCTAGAAAGGCCCTCAGAGAAGAAAATTGTTAAAGGGGGTATGACACTGCAGCTCCAAAAGCCAGGGGTTTTTTCTTGGGCAGATCCCAACCAGCAAGGAATGTCTATAGACAGAGAATGAGATGTGGCTGGTCTCCAACAAGGTGTTCTCTGGCTCTTCAGGAGGTCTGTAGGATCTCCAAGTGCCACCCAGTATCCAAATAAGTCACAGCTCTAATGACTGAAAGGTCAGACTCAAGCAAATTGGTGAGGAAAGCATCTTCAACAGCACCAAAAGGCAACTACCATTATTATTATAATACTTGAGTGAATCTGTAACACCTCCTCCCCTCTACACAAGATGAATTCTGAGATTAGCAGCAGAAAATCACTTCTGAAAAAAAACACACCACTCAGTCCTAAAATCTATCCAGTGTGGAAGGGGCTTTCTCCAGCTTCACAACACTTCTGTTTTAACACTGGAAGAAGCCATTCTGTTGAGTTCATCCTGATTTGCTGAAGATAATATAGCAAATCAACACCTGTCACTTTTCAGTAATTTCTTAGAGTGAACAGCCCTTGCAATGGACTGCCTCTGACAAGGAATGTAACAGAAAGGAATTGTGATAAACAAAGGAATTCTGCCAAAAAGCCACTCCCAATTTAAAGCAGATAATGAGCACCAAAGCTAGTGTGGAAGTAATTAATTCTAATCACTTCTGAGACAATAAAATTTAATTATGGGTTCTTTCAATACTAAAAACCCAACAATTATTGTTAATAGACTTTTCTTGATGGCAGATACTGAACAGAGTTTATTAAGGCTGGTTTTCCTGCAGTTAATTTTAAAAAAATATCAGCTTTTAGTTAAGGATGCCTAGGCTTGGATTAATAATATAAGCCAGAGCTGTTGTGCTAAGTATAGATCCCACAGGACAGAAATTCAACCTTTGAGGAACTCTTGGGTATGTTTCTATATAAGTCCTCCCTGATGAGGTCTCAGATCTTTACTATCTGTTCAGAGGTACTTTCATCTCAGAGCAGCTGGATGTCTCCAGCTTCATTTCATGTACATTCTTGGTAGTAACAGCAGAAACTGCAAGTGGCTCTTTTGCCATGCACTCATTTATGTATGTACATTTATGTATGTCAGCTCTAGTTGAGTGGTGGTAACCCAGACTGCAGCACAGGCAGGTGTCAGTGTGGCTGTGAACTACATTCACTCTGTCCCTCCACCAGATGCTGCTGCAACTTCAAACCAGAAAGGAACTACCCTGCCTCCAGTCTAGCAGCACTTCTCACTCAGCCTGAACTGCATGAGGAGAGCATTAGAACAGAGAAGGACCATCAGCTAAATTCTGATATTTCTCATTTTGATGCCCCACTCATCTGTTTCTCTTCCAACTAGCTTACAGAACATGATTGCTCTTGCACTTGAAATAGCTTCAAGCCCTTTTAAAGTGTAACAAGCTCTGAGGCTCTCCTGTCTACCAGGAATTACTGAAAAGCATTTACTAGCAAATACAAGTGAACAAATTTGGAATTTTTGACTTAAATGTCACTCCATCTTCCCCTGTACTCTCTCTGTGCCCTTTGGCACTTGTGCCCCAATGTCCCTGGGGTCTGTATTTTCTCTGTCTGGTTTGTCCAGTGTTCAGATGGGGAATGGCACTGCTATACTGTATGTTACTGATGTCCATGATAACACAGGTATATACCTCCTCCTCTCCACCATTACAGGACTTATTTGCTTACCTGTGCCAAGCTCTAACAGCCATGTTTTGTTTAAATGCATATTTTAGGATATACTAAGGAGTCGGCCCTGCTGGCAGTAAGAAGACTATTTATGTGCTTTCATCTGGCAACATCAATGCATTCAAAATTTTACTAAAGGCTCAAGCTTGACCTTCAACAAAGGTCACATTTTGACAGCTTCACCTCCACCATTCTGTCTCCCATGAATCCTGAAAGGCACGAAACACTTCATTGATGCTTAGTCAGAACATAACCCACTTTTCTGAGTTGTTTCCCTTCCAGTGTCAGAAGGGGTTGGATTGTAATGCCTCTCAAAGCCAGTGAATAGGCAAAGACCGTTTCGTGCTATAATGAGGTCTCATTACTACAAGAGATCTTGAAGGACAAGAGCTTGGCAGCATTTACTAATTCTCAGGAAGTCAGAAAAAAAGAACTAGATTGTCTAGAGACGGAAGAGCAAATGTTTTTCCTGAAAAAGCACCTGGTTTTCTCTATGAATATCTTGAGCTATCATTTCCACCAGAAACTAAAAACAGTGTAAAATCAACACAGCAGCATTATGCTGCCTTTGCTCTAATGTAAGCAGCTTTGAAGAAACTACCAAAATCCCAAATACAGCAGAACCTTTATGGTATAGGAGTAAAAAATTGGCCATTAATAACAAGAAATTTTCCCTGGGAGGATGAATTATGACAGAACTACAAACTCTTGGCAATCTTTGAAGCTCCCTGCAAAACAGCTGCACTTACTACTTTTGGATATCATCTTAGACAGTCCAGAGTATTCATTCAAGATTATGGTAATCTCAAAGCACCAGCATTACTCCCTAGAAATTATTCATCTTTTCCCCAAAGTACTTTATCACAAAGCTTGAACATAATTTGCAACACATGCTTTTGACTCTCAGTTTCATTTTTACAAACTTCCATGAATAAAAACAGTTTATCTCAACTGGTATTATCAGCCTGCACAATTGAATATATTTTAATTACAAGAATGAGTGAGAATTTAGCCTATCTAGCTAGTGACAAAATATCACATTCCCCATTTAATTAGAACACATCAAAAGGTTTGTATTTAAATTCTCCTCAATAGAAGAGTGAAACAAATGTTACAGCACAACTAGATTATTCCCTATAAATTACATTATACAGTGTTAGACACTGAGATGCAGAAAGAAGAAAAACAGGGGGTTTGGAAACTGTTTGGCAGCTTACTTGTAGCAGAGCAGATTTCAATGTCCTGCAGATGGCTAATGCAGCACATTTACATGGCATGGCAGCACCTCCTGTCCTTGGAGATGGCAGCAGCACTGGTTATGTGATGAAAGGTTCCCAAGGTTGAGGCAGTTCTGACTATAGTTTTGTGTTATAAACATAAGGAGATAGAGGTCCTCTCTCATTTACCACCTCATCTTGGTTGTTGCATGAGCCCACCCTCCTGCTAACATTTGTTGGCATCACAATGGGATACAGGTAGCAGGTGTGCATCAAGCCACTGATATCCACACACACTGCAGCTGTGGGGTTTGGTATAGTGTTAACCTCCAGAAGCAGCTCTGCAGCACTTAACATCCTGCTTTAAAGAGGCTGCTGAGCTTTTTGGGCTAGAAGTCAGCTTGAAGAAGACAGTTCTCTACCAGCCTACACCTCAGGAAGTCTTTCACCATCCCCACATGACCACAGGTGAATCAGAGCTTAAGTCAGTCCAGCAGTTCACCAATCTGGGAAGCATCATTTCCTCAGAGGGTAAGATTGACAAAGAGACAGACAACAGGTTAGCAAAGGCANGAGATACAAGGACTCCCTCAAACAACACCTCAGCCTTGGCCATATTGACCACCATCAATGGCCCACTCTGGCCTCCAGTCTGGAGGCATGGAGGTACACCATCTATAACGCTGCTGCTTCCTTTGAGATCTCACACAGGATCAGTCTTGAGGAGAAAAGACAATGCAGAAAGAGCCGTGCCTTGCCAATCCCACCCGAGGAGACTTTCCACTGTGCCTTTTGCAACTGGAGTTGCCTGTCTCACATCAGCCTTTTTAGCCATCAGCACTTGCAGCAAGTGTGGGTAAAGCACTTCCCAAATCTTCATTTGAGAAACCTAGCCATGATGAACTTCCAATCCCTTCCCTACTTTTATTACAAAGATATAGAGGTGCTGTCCTTCCAGACAGACTTCGAGATGCCTCTGATGCAAGCACAGAGAGCCAAAGCACAAACAGGCTTTTAAACCTTGAGAGTCCAAATTGTACTTGGTATGTAGGGGAAAGAAAAAAAGATGCCTCACAGGCAACATCCAATTCAGAAAAACCCAGCAACATGCAGGTCGAGCAAGACTCATTTCTCTGCTCACTGCCAAGAGCTCTTTCAGATTATGGAGTCTTTCCTACTTAGCTACTTCCTAGAACTTTCATAAACCCAATTTTGGTGGTTTCAAATGGTCTCAGAGAAAAGAGGTTTCTTAATGATTTTCACTTTTTTTTTTTTTTTTTTCACTTACATAAACCATATACTTTCAACTTACTGTGTTTTAAGAGCTCTGTCAGGAAAACAGACAGGTAGCACTAAGTTGTCCTTTCTCTTACATTCTTATCCTCTTGCTTTCAACTTGCCAAACTATCCCAGCTTTGTTACTAATCTCTGAAGCAACTGGTTGCCTGAGCAATTCCCAAGTGATATAAAAGGTGTTAATCCAGGAAGGTGATCAACTGGAGGAAGTTGACTTCGGTATTCAACAGCATCTCCTGGGAAATCAAGCCTCTGGAGCTTCCCAGCATTTAGCCCACTAGGAGAACTATAGCTCCAGAGAGTAGCTCAGCAGACTGACTACTGAGGAAAAAAAACCATAAAATCTCTGTTACTAAAAATTAGTTCTCTTGATATTTCATCATGGCTCTTGTCGCCATTTCCTGTGCTTATCTCCGAAATTGTGCTTTGTAGTGCCTCTTTTACTTTCATGCATCTCTTTCATCAACCCTCTTTTAAGACAGTTAAAAAGAGTAAAATTGACTGCTCGTAGATTAGTGAATTTCTTGTTCTGAACAGCCTCCTCTTTCATCTGTCATTGTCACCTTCCCCAAGATCACTAAGAAAAAGATTTATACATATATAAGGCGCAATCTGTTGAAATCAGAGATGAGCTTGGTACAAAGGATCCTAACTGTAACTTTTTTTTAGCTCTGCATTGATCCCAATAGCTGTAGATACTTATCTTTTCCAATAGCGTTCCCACTAAAAAAGAAAAGCATATCAAGAAACAAATTCAGCCACCATCAGTGTATGCCTGAGGTAAGCTGAAGGATGATTTCTTGGCACCTGACCATGACAGGAGCTGGAGTTTCATCTTGCATCTGTCAGAGTAAAAGGAATTTTTTTCTTCAACAGGGAAGGGGAGGAAACACCAGAAGAAGATGGGGAAAAACACAGCTCAGGAGATGATGTTTGTATAGATGTGTCTAAGTGTCACCTGCTTCAGGAGGGGCTCAGGGCTCAGGGTTTATCACCAGCAGCAAACATTAACAGTACTGAATAATTACAGAGTACTCAATATGTATTTAGTCCTGGTGTGTTTTTCTGCTGAATTCCACTCCAAATGTGAGAGCCTATGAACACCAAAGGAGCTGTGGATCAGGTACCTGCAGGTGCTGCATTAACAGGAGTGTATAGATACACAAATACATAGCTACACCCACACTGTTAGCTGTCAGGAGCACTGTTTAAAAGCAGCAAAGGTTTTCCCATTTTTCCAAAACAGAGAGCACCTTCTTTAAAGTTCCCATCTCTTCAAAGTTTGTTAGCCTGCAGCTTTGTCATCTGGTTCCTCCCATTTAACATGTCCCTTCTGGGGGATCAGGGCTTCTCCCTTCTCCTGGGTAAAAAAGCTAAAGACAAAGCGTATTCATGTTGTCCTACTGCTCTTTTCCCACCACCTCCATCTCTTAGGTATTTGGCAGCTCCCCACTAAATGATGCAGTCACTGTCAGATATAAGAATGATGGTTTCCTAACAGACTAGTGTTCACTAATGCTTTAAAAACAGACTTAAAAAAAGAAGGGCAGAATCCAGGCTACTCAGAATTTAAGATGGAGTAGCTGTCACAATCCAGACATTTATTTCACTTTCAACTCATAAGAGAAGTGACAAAATAGAAGAACAGAGAATACAGAGGTTTTAAGATGTCACTTTGTTCACCACTGGAGGTAAAAGCAGGGTGCATGAATGTGAGATGGCACCAGTTGTTAATGGGATTTTTGCCACCAAAGAAAAAAAAAATATGTGCAAGGTGCCTGTAGGGTGCTGCTTCATTAATCCCTGTTAGTCATCCAGTTCACACCTGAATGGGTGAACAATTGATGCCTTCAGGCTCTTCCAGAGTTTTGGTTTGTTTGAAGGTTTTCTTTTGTTGTTGTGTTTTTTTTTAACAGTATCTCTACTCTAAAAGTGCAAAGCCCTCCCTTTGTACAGCAAACATGTGTGTTCATCACAGAAGTTAGTACTGAGGAAATATCATGACAAGAGCACTTGGTATGTCAACCAGATCAGAAATAAAGTCTGAATCACTCTCCGTATTTGGTCTTGGCAGTTAGCAGTAATGGTTCAGAGAGTGCCATGGGACCTAAAGGCATCACACTCTCTGCCCAATCCTTTGCATGTACCAATAACAGTCCTTGTCAAATTTTATATCCTTCCTGAAATTTTCAGCATTAACTTAAAAACCCCCAGACTATCTCTTCACTTGGATTGTCTCAACACTCTAAGCTTCTTGGGACCCTCATGCCAAATGGGTGTCTGCTCCACGGACTCCATTTGCAGGTGCTGCCAGGTCTGAAAAAGCAGATGAAAGTGCAAGGATCATTTAACTAGGAGGGGTAAAGCACTGCAACACTTCATTTTAAAAGGATTCAATTTTAATGCCCACAATCAAGGCATAAAATGTTGGACAGCAACATACATAAGTCTTTGAGGAGTTCTCCACTTTTGAAACCAGACACAAAGGTGAGAGAGAGCCTTTATGATGCAGGGACAGCCACCTGAATTCACAATGTTGAACCAGAATTTAAAAAATAATATTGATAACAGCCTGAAGGACTAAGCAGAACTTGGAAGCAATTCCAGGACACACACATGCAGCCTTCTACCATCAAATCTGCAAGCTGAAAAAGATGATTCTTCAGGGTTAACAACAAGACAAAAAGTAGCTGCATCGTGCCTGTCAGCTGTTGCAGTGAATTGTGGGGAATCTGTGTTTATTCAACTTTAAAGATGTCAGATCATACTCATACTGTGATAGGCATCCATGGTATCATCAGGTGGATCAAGCAGGAGAATGTTTTATTTTTACAGTCATAAAATCCTCAATAATCAGCAATGGAAAGAGAAAGCTACATATCTTTCTATGGGAGTTTGGGACCAAACTCTAGTGGTCCAGCATGCAAACAGCTGGGAGTATGGAGCCAAGGAAGGCATTGCTAAGAAGGAGCAGGCTTGCTTATGAAAAGAAGGAACAACTATGTTGGATCACTTGTGTTTCTTTTCATCTTCTCTGTTATAGTGGTGTCTGGATCTACCCATCTAGTAAGTAACTAATATTTGATCCTATGTGGAAATGTGAAGAAGACAGTGGAGAGACTATGAGAGGATGGCTTTCCAGTGAGCCAGGGAAAGTATTGGCTAGGAATTAAATTGTGTGAGGTGGAAAAGCAATTGGTGCAGATGCTACAAAATGCATGGAAAGATGGCTAGTTGGATGATCTGAGGTCCCCTCTCTTTTGTGGTGCCAGAAGAAGTAAGATTGCAGGTTGGAGAGAATTCTTCTATGTAGTGTTTCCATTATCAGACTGTCTGTAGTGGAAGAGACTCCTGGAGTCCAATTTCCCAGAGTATTTGACAGCTTCAGCAAAGAGCTTTGTCACCTGTCAATACAAAGCAGAGGAAGACTGAGCATTGCAAAGCCTTCTGCAGAAGGCTAAGTGATAGAGCAGGGTCCACATTTATACTCTGAAACTACTCTGTGGGGGTCTAGTCCCTGAGTCCATTCAAATCAATACCAATTGCCAGGTGACTGTGCACAGGTGCTGGCTACAGCCCTCTGGAACCTGCTGGAGAGACACAGATGTGCTGGGCTTCCTTGGCAAGACAGCTCTGTCCCATGAGAGCTGTTGTTTCTCTCTGCAGCCCAAACCTAAAGAGAACCAGAGTTGTTTTCCTCTCTCAAACTCAGATTATAACTCTGTCATCAAAAAGGTTCAGTGAAATGCATCAAGCATGTGTGGTAATAAATTTTGGATTGAGACCTCTGTTCTGGTTGTCAGAGTGTGTTTCACTAGTAG
The DNA here is from genome assembly GCA_013400415.1 of Scytalopus superciliaris. Classification (NCBI taxonomy): domain Eukaryota; kingdom Metazoa; phylum Chordata; class Aves; order Passeriformes; family Rhinocryptidae; genus Scytalopus; species Scytalopus superciliaris. The sequence continues at coordinate 52,289 of VXBX01000798.1, read as the reverse complement.
GCAAAGGATGGGTCTTCAATTCCCCATTCCTTCTAATGATGTCTGACATTATCCTGTCTATGAACGTACAGTTTGGCATTCTCTCTGCTCTCCACTCACTCCAATCACAGCAGACGATTTTGCACAGCTGGACACCAGTTCAAGTCACTGGGTTTCATGTCAGTGCCCACACACATCAATGAGAGTTTGACTGCTAATGCTTAACAGGAGCCAGATGAGGCTCTTTTGTGACAGCCAAAGCAACTTGCAAAAGAAAGCAATGTATTGCTGGCAGCAGGGGTCCCACTTTGCATTACCAAATATCTCCTCCCCTATCAGTATTGTGAAAGGGGCTTGTCAGGAGCTACAAACATGTAATGACTGGCAACTGGAGACTACAACAAGACAGCAGCAATTCCACTTGGATGGACCTTTGGAACTGGACTGTCCCAAAGATCATTCAAGAAAGTCCCAGCTGCAAGGTTTAAGGATCATACTGGAAAAACATCCCACTAAAAAGCTGCTCCCATGCATAATTTAAACATGTTAGAGGCAATCCTGTATGAGAGGTTTGCTCTGAAGTGAAAATGATGCAGCCACAACTTCATCTGCAGTACAGGATTCAGGATTTTCCTTGGAACAACGTTATTTTTGTGTATTAGAAAAAATAAAATACATTCAAACCGATGTGTTGTCATGATTTTCAGATATATCATTTGTCAGCGATAATGAGGGTCCAGACAGTCTGGAATCCATGGTCACAAGTGCTTGCAAGCTCTGAAGGCTGCTACATCTAAGAGGAGAAAAAAACAATATGGGGAGTACCTGGAAGTTAGTGAGGAGAGCGATCCCGCTGTCAATAGCCATCCTCCGAATCACATAATTATCATGGACAAACTTGGTGCTGCTGTTGGGCAGGTTAATCACCAGATCTATTTTCTTATCTCTTACCAGCCTGAGGAGACAATGCATAAGACAGTATCACAGTGTGTCCTGCCTAATAAAGACCTCTGATGAACACCATAGGCATGGAGATAAACAATACTGAAAATTTTCATTTGACTTTAGCTTTCACTCCAAGAAACAAGGGCCGAGGGGTTAAGTATTAAGCTGCAACTTAGGAATTCGGGCTTTATTTCTGTTCTAATCAGTAATGCAAACCAATATTCAGCCTTTGTACAGTCCAGCACAACTCTGTTAAAAGGCATGACTGACTCATTAAAGGCTAAATATTCAGATTCTGTGTATCCTTGCAATGAGAATGTAACATGGAGCAATACATCCAAGACATATTAAACAGGACAATTCAATGAGGTGTTCATTAATTTAGCTGCAACCTCCCTGCTGTGGCAATTCCAGACAGAATCAGATAAACCAAAACTTTTGGATTGAATCTGAAGTCCCATTGATCTCCACAGGACTAGCAATCTGCTGTTTGTATTTGCTGTGCTGGACATTAGCAGAAATTTGATTAAGCAAGTGTTACTCTTACATTCTGACCGGCGGGAGGCTCGGACTCTGGCTTTCCTGCGATGGCCATGCCACAGGATTTGCTGGGATACCATTAGCATTGAGCCAGTCTGAGGTTGCTTCTGTGGCATAAAGCTGTCAAGGGAAAAAAATGGTTATTTACTGTGTGCTTCTTAATACCAAATCCTTTAATTTATCTTATGCAGTCTGATTCAACACACAGCCTTGGTTGGCAGAGTCCATTTTTAAGGACATTTTTCATAACAAAGGTGTCTCTCCATACAGAGAGACACACAGTACAGAATGACTTTTCCAGCTTTCTGTTATCTGGGATTTCCTGATGGATGATAGTCAATGAATGGTAGTAATACATCCATAAGCAGTGAAGTGACCTAGGAAAAACTAAAGCCCTCTGACTTTCAATAGCACTTAAGTTCAATCACTTATCTTTTTTTTTTTTTTTTTTTATAATGCATAGCACTGAGTTTTGAAAGGCAGAGCTGTAAAAGCTCTCACCAATCTTGTGTGGTTGTGTTGGTATTTGCCTTTCCACAGAGACATGGATGCCAAATAATGCAGAAGAGTTACAAGAGGGATGCAAACACCAAAGTTTGTGAATATCACTGAAAATCTTCTCCATACAAAAAGGTTTTCCCTTCCTTGTCTCCTGCCATACATGGCAGCCTGTTGGCATTTTATTTCTTGGAGAACTTAGAGCAGTTTATAAGGTCTGTCCTGGCTGCAGGCTGATAGCAGAACCAGGGTTGTTCCTGCCCTCACAACAGTCCCAAATGTTTAATTAAACAATCATGAAAATTTTGACTTGGGTGATATTTGCTTGACTTCATGGATCACTCAGCTAAAAATCCCTGTTGTACATTGAAAATACCTCCTTTTTCCTCTATCTCCAAAGAAATTCCAAGTTGTTCCTGCAGCAGGCTGAGGATGTTTCAGGTTCTGAAAACTCTCTAGCTTTAAATAACTGAAACCACCTACCGTGAAGCCTTTCTCATGCAGCAGTTCTGCTACGGTGAGAAACCTGGGGCGGAAGGACTTCTGAAAAAGGAAAGTTTTTAGATGCAGCATCAAAGCAGGGATTTAGAAGCAGTGCTTTGTTGGGCAACATGAAGCCACTCCAGACTGTACTAAGAGGCAAATACACCTTCCAGTGAGTGTGTGTGTGTGTGTGTGTGTGTGTATGTGTGCACAGAGATGTCTGCATATGCACATCCAGCGCTGTTCCCAAGAAAAATGTCTCAATCCCGAAGCCCAAGACACTCCCAGCTAAGACATATTTTGCTACAACACCAGGATTAAGTGTTGTCATACTTAATTTAACTGCAACTACAGAAGATTTACTACTGCATTTAAAATATCTAGGTAATTTCCTTCTCAAATACACTAACGAGAATCTCCTCTGCTCTTAATTAAATATCTTCAAAGATTTGGCTTTCTCTTCTGGCAGATAACATAGATGGACAGGCTTTGGGCTGCTTTTGGATGCTCTGTTTGCACATTCATATGAATAGGAGCCTGTGTATGTGTGAGTTAAGTTCTAACTGCCATGGGCATATGGAAATGGGAGACACAAAACCATTCGGGAGACTGGGACACTGTATTCCCAAAAGAATCTGAATGCCCAGATACATAGGGCACCTTTGAAAGACTCTCTCACAATTCAGACCTGGATCCAACATAATTTAGAAAGATAAGACAACCTCCTGTAGACAACTGCACTTGAACAAGCCATTTTAGACCAAAAGGTGAGTGAAAATTTGATGCCAAATCAGTATCTTTGAGATATTGAAGATGCAGCAGTGCGAAGACCAGATGCAACACATGCCCTTCTCACCTCCAAGGCAAGCCAAACCTTGCTTTTAACTTTAGCCTAGCCTAGCCATTTGCAAATAATATTATTGTAATCTCCCTTGACCCTGCTGGAGCTACTGATAGCTTAACCTCCATGGGTGAGAGAGCAATATTCTGAAGGGTAAACTATTTTCTATGAAGAAAGAGAGTAAACAGGGTTTTTTCCCAAGGTATAAAAGGTTCTTTCACTCAGGAAAAGGTTCTTTCACTCTAGAAAGAAACTCATTCAGGAGCCATCTCATTCTGTACATTAACTGGAAAATATAAATATACATTACAACAGGGTTGGCAGCTTCCCAGTCAGAGAGAAGGGTTCTGCCTTCTGGTGAGGAGCACTGGCTTTCACAGTAGTATTATAAACTTCTATCAAACATATACTGAACACTTGTGACACGTAAAACAGCCTCTCCATGAAAAAAAATTACAGCTGTCAGCTTGCATTGGAGCAGCCTTAGATTTACAAGCCGGCTGAAATAACCTGTGTAAGAAACCATTAGTTACTAAAGGTGAAAAGTACAAGCAGATTTATTTAGTGGAAGATATTTATTGTAGGAGAATTGTATTTTTTTTCCTTTATTGGAAAAGTTCCATTTCTTATAACCTCTCTCATGTTTGCCAGCAAGCCTTCCTATTTCTGAAGGGCTACATCCCCAGTTCTCACTGAGATCCAGCACAAAATGAAGTCAGCTCATTTCCTGTGATAATCTTAAATTCTGCATCCAAATCCAATGTGGAGGATGCAAAAGTTCTGGTATGTAAGGAACCAAGGCTGAAGGTTACCTTGAAACAACAGACTTTGAGTGTTGGGATTTAAAAATAAAATAGTTTATTAATGCTTTCTGCATCTCATGGTCACCAGCGCAGATGTAAGACAGATGCACTGCATCCCAGAGATATCACTGAATAGCCCAATCAGGAAAGGAAAAAAATTAGCTTTTCAACTCTTGCATAAAATATAAATTATTTAATGACAGACTCAGGGTTTCAGCGTCATAGATTTTTCCAGATTGTGAAAAGAAAAGAGGTCAGATTATCAGCTCACGTAAACTGCCACAGATCCATATCTCTAACAAGGAAGCAGTACTCCATCTACCTAGGAAAAACATCAGGCCTCTAAAATCCTGGGGATCCTCAACCTGTGCAGTGTCAGAGAGTGCTCACAGCTAAGGACAACCCAGCAGGCTTGCGGTCCCAGCTGATGGCACAACCTGCCTTGTGCTGTCCCTCAGATGTCAAGGAACACTCAACGTACCTGTCTGACCTTGACGATGATTTTTCACCCACACCTTTGCATGGCCACTGGAACTGCAACCTGCAAGCACACCAGTCCTGGAGCTCCTCAGCAAGGCTGGGCTCATTACCTGGGCACACCAGGACTAGTTTGGACTGCACATCTCAGCACAGCCATTGGACTCTTGATTTGCAAAACACCCCAGAGTGAAGCATTTGCAAGAAAACCAAGATCTCCCTTTCTCCTCCTGCTAACTACATCATTTGACTTTCACCTTCAGGAAGGCAGCATCCTCTCACCTCAACATAATTAATAGCAATGGCATAAAGCTGCAGCACATCAAATAACCAAAATAGGAGCCTAGATACTTTTGAGGGAAGTAGAATAGAAGACCATTTGGCTTCCTATTTCTCTCTCTGCAAGGGCTAAAAGTTCAGTTTAAAAATCACTTTGAGCTGTTAGTCATGAAGCAATGAAGCCTCTGAAAGTGGGATGTGCTTTGAGTTCACCATCCACTGCAGACGAACCACAGCACTGTCTTCAGACAACCAAGGGGGCTTGTGTATGTGCTCCTGACAAGCATCAACCCCCAGAGCACCAGAACAGCTTGGAGAAACCATCCTGTGGTTTGAAAACCAGAGGCTTCAGCCCAGGGAGGGACATCCAGCCCATCACTCCCCACAGCAATGACATTTAATCATTCAGTGATGGAGGAGAGGGGCCATCTGGTACCTGTCCTTCTGAGCCTGTATTTTCCCTCTGAGGATACACTGACAACTTTGCCTGTTTGAGGTAGATGACCTCATGTTTGTGATTAAAGTAAGAACAGTACTGACAGTGTTCACAACTTGGTTCTCAGCAGCAACATTACACTTTTTGGAGTTTAATTATATGAGAAATATGTTGAGATGCAGACAGACCTTTAAGCAACTGATCTGTTATTTTCAAGGGTTTTTTGCAAGAAAATAAATGGTAAACCACTCATTAAAAAGACAGAATCTTGTTACTTTTAAAAGGTTTGTGGAGTAGAGCTTTTGGCTTTGTTTATCTCTTCTTTTTCCATTCTTTTTTTTTTTTTTTTCTTAACACCTTTGAAAAAAGAACATTTGGCTCAGTTTAACAATTGCTGACATAAAACTTGCAAAAACACTTTCTATAGCTAAAATTACCTTTTGCTGCCTGTTCCCCTTTAGCTGCTACCAGGAAAATGAGCTTATATTTTAAACACTGGGCTCTCTCCTTTTTTCTTCTCCTGGCTTTGCTTTTCTCCTTTTTAAAATGCTGGTTTTTACATCTGCAGTGATTAGATACACATACAGTACCAACTGCCCAGAGTTTCATACTGAACATTTAAACTTTATCTAGGTAGCAGGCAAATACTTTTCTGCTAATTAAGGTAACAGAGCAACAGCTTCCATCCACAGATACTTCTATATGTGTACATTTAAGGACTCAGTGGTAATTTGTGTTAGCAGAAGTCATTCTCCTTTCTGGACACTCTTCACACACTTCCTTCATATCTCTGCTGGCACAAACAGCCAAATACAGTTTTCACAGCCCAGTTGTCTGACAGGAAAATTCATCTAGTCTGTATTTTTGTTTTATCAGCTTTATGCAATCACTTAGGGGATAAGCTTATTACAAACACAATGTGAAAATGGTAGGAGGCAATCAGCTGGTTTTGTGGGGCCCAAGAATGTTCTGGTCACAGTGAAAGTGCCTGAATTTTTGAGGAACACACATAGATCCCAAAGTTTGTAGTGTTTCTGACTTCAGCACCTTTTGCAGTTGATAACTATTCCTTCATAAAGAACCAAAGCTATTTGTTTTTCTGCCTAGCCCCCTCTTCCTCCTGAAACACACATCCTCCTTACTGATCCAGGCCTATGAATGGGGAAGGGCTGTTCCCAATGCAAACCTACCAGGAACTCCCTCACAAAACAGTTCTTTGCAGAAGCCATTGCACTGCAGAACATTCCCATAATGATGTAATTTGAACTTTCTGTCACATGGAGCAACTTTCAGGGATGATGACAGCAGGAGATGAAACCCTAAAGTCCAAGCTCTAGTGTGGCATGGAGTCACTGGACCTGCAGAGTGTGTCTGAAAGGTAGTCCCTAAGAGAAGAGAACTCTCATAAGGTCTAGAAACCAGAAACATGAATACACAAATCTAGCACTGGCTTTTTGTCTCTGAGCTGATACTCACTGACAGGACCTGCAGGGTAGGGAACAATATTGGCTGTGCACCATCATCAAATGGGTCAAGGAATAATGGCAGGAAAACTGGGCTGCAGGGTGAAGACTGTTGTCCTTTAACCCTTCACCCCACTGTGCTCGATTATATTGCCATTGTGACTTCAGTGAGGAGAGGAATGCCACACCTGTGGAGGCCTCATGACTTGACACTGTTACATCAATAACTAGCACACAACACCCCCAAAACATCACATTTTCTGCACTGTCAATGATGCTACAGCTCTGCTTGGAATGAAACATGCACCCATGGGGAAAGCTTAGCAGGTCCAGCTTTGCAGCATGGAAACTGCCTCACCATTTGGGGTGTTGAAGGGGAACTGGCTTCAAAAGGGCAAAAGGCAACACAGAGATGAAGAGAGTTTATATGATGAAAGTTTGTATGATTATATGATGAAAGCAACATTGCCAGGACTCCCATTTGGGGGGGCATAGAGTGAGCTCTAGGTTCCAGCTGGGATACCTCTCTGAACTGCCTGTCTACAGGTTTTGTTCCACACAGAAAGGTGGTTTCTAGCACTCTGATTCCAGGCCTCTGCTTGCAGCAATCCCATGGTGTTTCCCTCAGCAAATTTCTGCAGCTCACAGTAAAAACTATTAGGAGACAGAGGGAAAACCAATCAGGCCACTTGTATTGAATCCAATAAAGAGCTGTCCAGAGTGTTTGTTCCTCATTGTCTTACTGTACTTCAGGATGAATTGCACTTAAGTCATGAAGCTACGTGAATGAAAACAAGGCAACAGCTACTGAGTTCCTCTGTGTCAAGCCTTTCTCAGCTTTGATTTCTAGGACTCACCTGGATTCCAATCAAAATTCCTTCCTTAGGAAATGTAAACCCTGTGGCAAGTATAGCCTTCTGGAAGGCAGAAGACACGTTCTCCCCAAAGCATGCAACCTGGGGAAAGGCACAAAGAAGACAACATGAGGGGAAAACCAAAGACAACTCAAAAACCATTGCTTTAAAAAGAAATATCAATGACATTTTTAAACAGGTTTTTTTGATTCTGCTTAAAAAAGTCAGACTGCATTTGCATGAAGCCTGCGGGCATGGGGAGGGAGGAAATAAATCAGAAAATCAGTGCAGACAAATCTTGTAATTTTAATGACATGATAACACTTTAGTTTCAAACAGCACACCAAGAAGTAACAACAATTGATTCTCTGAGTTATTGGAATGCTGTACACAACCTCTGCTCTAATGTTTGGGAGTGCACTGCAATTGTTTAACATTACATAAGGCTTAAACACCAGCAAGGGTTCTGCACACAGGCAAGTTCCTCTGTGTGTGCTGCAAACCTGGGTAAGGCAGCACTTGTGCTCTTGTGCGCTTCTGACATTTCTTGAGAAGGAAAAACACAGTATATAAAGATGTTTTTCCATTAAAAGTCCACAGATATACAAAACACAAGTAAAATTTTAGTATTTACTTAGGAAAACAACAAAGCAATCNATAAGAATCATTTAACAGTTCTCCAGCATTCAGAACTGGCTGTGGAGCATAGCTGCTTACAGACTGTCAAATGGTAATAATCTTCTGAAAGAACTAAACCATGTTCCTTGACAAAATTTGGAATTCTGGTGACAAGAAGAGGAATGCATGAGATTTTGAGAAAGTTAAATAGAAGCAGGGAAAAAACCCACAACCAAAAAACAATGAACCAATCCTCACTTTTCCTGGCCAGCTCCACACTTGTAAAACAGTCAGAAGCAGAAACTGTCACAGGTTTTTCTCTTTGAAACAACAAACCTACTGACATATAAAAATGGGATAAAGGGGCTGCTTGAGAATTGTTTTCCCATTTACCTCTTCCCATCCCAAAGCTAGCGCTCACACTCATGGCCCCACTGTTATCACAGTGAGCAGAAACCAGTATTTCATGAAAGAAGAACAAATGATGAGCTGCCATATCTTCTGAAGTAAAAAAGAACAATTAGACAAACAAAAATTCTGCAAGATAACTAGTATCCCAGATTTCCTCTAAAAAATCATCCTTGAATGTTCAGAGTGCTCTACAGCATATTTGTATCCTGTGTATATCCTGGACTTTTTAGGGTGACCAACAGCCCCCTGACTTGGAAAAGGGGTTTCCAGGTTTTTTGTGGTCAGAACAGCCACAATACTCAAAGAGACAGATGGGATAAATTCAAGGCCGGATCAAGCCACGTGTGTGAAAAATGTCTTGGAGCATTTTACCCAAAGAAAGCTGTTATCCTTACTTTACTCATAAGAAAGACTTTTATAACTGTCACACTTTATGGCATTTGTGAATATGGATCTTTCCAACTCATAAAAGTTAATAATCTCTCCTTTATGATCATGGTAATCTCTCTGTATAGAGCCCCTTTTTTTTTTTTTTTTTTGTATGGCAAATACTGCTTTAATAAGACTGAAAGTCTCTCTTTTTCTCTCCTTATAGCCCTACAGCAAANCATGGTAATCTCTCTTTATAGAGCCCTTTTTTTTTTTTTTTTGGAATGGAGGTCATGTATTCAATTTTGTTCTGAAAATGAGGAAGTCACTTGACCTTTTTCTGTCCATTAACTACACTGAAAGGAAATCTACAATACTGATTTCCCACACATTACAAAGAGTAAAATAAAGTAATTCTGGAGAGATGTAGGAGACCTAAGACTGTTCTTTGCTTATATCTAGGTAGAATGCTTTTTCATACTACAGCACCAAATACTTCCGAATGAAAACAGCTCCTGAAGATGTATCCAAGCTCATGTTCAGTGGAGCAGCCCAGCCTCTGCCACCTGTCCAGCTATGGTAGAGCAGAGTTAAGCCCAATCTAATTGCCTCTGTATTTAATTGCTTCCTAAGTGGGCGTTCTGGCTCAGAATAAGTTTTTGCTAGTGCAACTCTTTCTAGAAGTAACAAAGCAAGTAAGTTTAGAGATCGCCTTAGTGTATCTAAGTAAGCCCTTGATAACTCAGCAATAACTCATAAAGAAACCTCTTTATTCTACATGAGTTAATGTCTCTTCAGGCGATATAGATGGAATCTGGTAGCTCGAGGTGCTGACAGGTGGGAAGATGAACAGCCCCGTGCCCTTACGTGTGCCACGTGTACACTGAGAGACATTCCAGAAGTTCACAGCCCGTCTATAGCAAGAGTGGATAAAGCTGCCCAGTCTCCTCATCCTACCAATAGTCATTACTGCAGCCATCACATTTTATTCACTCTTTCTCACCTTTTGCACCTTGGGACATGCCTTGTGATGGTTACCAGGCAACAAGAAAACACCACACTTATTTTCTGCCCTTCATTCACTGGCATGTTCCAAGACCAACCGCTCATGACCTAGAGTCTTGATGTCACTACTCTATCATGAGTTGATGGGGGGTTTGGAAGCTGTAAAGACTTGTCTGTCCAGAAGTAGATGACTCATAAAACACACTGATGCAGGGAGAACTTCTCAGAACCTGACAGCTCTCAGATAAATTTATTTCAGGCTGTCACACCAACCAGGTCCAACTCAGGGAGCTGACATACAGGTAAAGAGGGACATCCAGTGGCTGAATAAAATTAGTCTTCCAGGACATTGTTTTTTAAAGCTAAGAAAGATGTTTTCAATTTTCTGAAGAAGCTACAGATGCCATCATGATTCAGGCAGTAATAATATCACTTTCAAAAATTCATGATGTTTAAAGTTGACTTGGTTTAAAAAAGAAGAAAAAAAAGAAAAGCAAATCTAAAAGATACCTCCCCAGTAGAGGCCATTTCACATCGGAGAACAGGGTCAGCATCTCTCAGCCGGGACCATGAAAACACTGGGGCCTGGCAAAAGAAAGAGGAAGGAGAGGGGAAAAACAAAAAAAAAATTTAATGGATCATTAAAAAAATATAAAAGTTCCAGCTATGCTTGGAAAGTGAGAGAAGGAGACATTAATGTAACCAAAAAAGCAGTGGTTAAGGCTGATAAGCAAAGGAGTGCTTGGCAAATTAGTTCCCTCAGCACCTTGATGATGGACTGAAACAAATAAACATGTATTTCACCAACAAATCAATCATCTAACTCTTGCAGTCCTGCTCACATCTCAATGGTAGATTTTCAGTCAATAGTACCCATTTATCAGTACCATTTTAAGGGCACATTTTAAAACAGAAAAGATACAAAGCATCTAATTCATGGGACAAGGAGAGATGGTATCTGAATTCAATGGGTTTTTCTGAGAAAACTGTTCTCCATGAAATTTTTCATTCACAGAAATAAAACTGTTCCTCAAGAAAACACTGTTTTGTTGTAAGCCAGATGAAACTCTCCAAATGATTTTTATATTCTCCTTCTCCTCCCCAAAATACACACTCATAATATTTTTCTAATCTTTTGTATGAAAATATTAAACTCCCTGATCATTATCTGAGGACTTAGGTCACTGCAGCATCTGAGTTTCCTTGTCTAATTTGATTTTTAAATGACGTATGAGGAGGGGAGGAAGGAAAAGAAACTCTCTGTTAATAACCATTGACTATATGTGACAAATATGGAACAAATTTCCTGCTATGGAATAATTTTCTATAAGGCTTCTCCACATCTTAAACTACTTAATGTCATTTTCATGACCACAGCATCCTTGCTGCTTAAGAAAGAATCTATTTTTAAATCCACAGACATAATTCTGTCCCTGGAAGTCTCCGAGAGTAACACTGTAGACAGGACAGCTGCTGTTTGATGACACCTAACAAAACCAGCTAAAGTGTGACAGCACAAATACAAAAGGTTTCTCAAAAAATGTCCTCTGTCTTTGTGACTTTTAGATCAGTTTTGTTTCTACTGTAAGTAAAGAGAAAATTTTTACAGTGGCCAACTCCAGAGTCTCAAGGTGGGATACGGCAGTCAAGGTGGATTATTTTAATGCACATATTGCATCGAATGATAACAAGCAGCAAAGCCTTCTACCAGCTCCTGAACTTTTGTCTGCCATGAACATAAAAATGCATCAGCAGGAGCAGACTCTGGTACTAAATCCTATTTGAAACTTAGTCAGTCATGCTCTATCCAGGATTTAATCTGGTCAGGCCATGATACTTCCATCAGTCAACAAGCAAACATATCAAGACAGTATTTCAGTCACTAAAGCTAAAACAGTGGGACTCAAATCCACAAAGGAGCAGCTATGTTGAAAAAGAGGAAGAGAATTTCATATTCTCTCTTCAGAGCATTTAGGACCTGCTGGAGAAACAAGATCCTGTTTCTATGCAAATATTCCTAGAAAAAAAATTGTGAGAGGATAGAAAATACGATGCATGAATAACATAAAACAGGTTAAACTGGAATATTTTTCAAAGTTTAGCATTTCCAAAGGTATTAGCAAGTTTTTATATTTGACAAATCCACACAGAACACAAGCAGTATAAAAGGCTTTGTGGGAAGTTTTCAAGAATACAGTTGGGTTTTCCACTCTGTAGCCAGCATTCCCAGGAGAAAAAACTCTTGACAGTTTAGCTAGCAACAGTGTAGAAGACCTAGGTCTAAATAATACAAATTTATAAAAATAAATAAGACTCACAAAAGCAAAAACAAAATCTCAAGTTCCACTATCAGCTCACGCCTATCTGTGGCATCAAAATAAAATGTAAAGCTACTTCTAGACTGATTGGTTGCCAATAACCTGACCTGGCTTGGGCTACAGATTTGGCTTGCATGTTAATAAGTCTGAATATTATTATTAGTAGAAAGATATTAGGTGTTTTCTGCTTCCTCAGTTTTCACTTGATATGGAAGCTATAAAACTTTGAAAGTTTCGGTATAAATAATTCTCCTTATCCCTTGGATTTTCTGCAATACTGTTGTAGATTTTTATGACTACATGTCCCAGTTCCTGATGATAAAATCTGGGCGCCACTCACAACACAAAGTTGTACATGTCCACACATATATTAGATAGTATTATGAAACAGCCTGAACTTCAGTGTTCAATTCTGCAAGTCCAAATTTATTATGCAGTTCATAAATATGATTCAGAGTGGCTTAGAAGTAAAAAATAAAGGATGACTGATTTTGTTAATAATCACTGCCTATTAATGTGCTGGCTCTGTGGTGGGGGGTTTCAGAGTTCTTTTGGAAACCATACCTTAATCCCAACATATTTGGATGGAATAATGGGATGTTCCAATGTGGGGAGGGATGACTCATCAACCTCTTTTCCAATCATCACTTTAGTGGCCACATCAATGAAGTCCACGCCCAGAGTCTTCGATACAAAGGGGAAGGAGCGTGAAGCCCGCAGGTTGCATTCTATCACCTGGTGTGATTAAAAAAGAGAAATGCCAGGGTCAGGCATTGTGCAGTGAAGAAATAGATTGATTCATATTTCTGGAAATCAGTCCTTAGTCCTCTTGGCAGAGATGATCCTCAGACTGCCAAATAAGAGACACAGAAATTGTGTTCAATATTAAAATAGTAATGAGGGATGGAGGGTGGCCAGTCTGAGATACAAGCAGCCTGATGTTCTTCAACTAAGGATCGTCTCTACTGTCTGAATATTAGAACTGAGGGCAAGCCAGAGTTCACTCAGAAAACGTGCTGTACTGTAACCCTAAAGTAATGTGCAAGAGGCATGGAAACATGCACAGGCATTAGATGCAACCTCTAGCAGCCCAACCTGTTCTTTTTCCATGGTAGTGGCACTTCCTGAAAGGCTGGGCCATCCTTACTCACTTCCCTTGATCCAAGAAAGTAACAAAGAAGTTCTGCATCCTGCTGAGAAGCCACCCTGGAGTTCAGCAAAAGAGGAATTGCTGTACATGAGGATGAAGGTGAGTGAAGGGGAACAAGAGTAGGTAAGTTAAGGTAGAAGTGAAAAGGGGGGGCTATGCAGAGAAAAGACAAGCACAGATGAGGGAAAGCAAGGAATCGAAAATTCCATTCTGTCCCTCTGTGGAGTTTCTGAATAACCATGTGTGAAACAGAAAAAAAGGTGAACAATAGTAAGTATATTTTACTCAACTAATAGCCCAAACCAGATCTTTCACAATAATGCATTTCTTCTGTCCCACATCAGGTTTTCTTGCCATTCACTATTTCCTCAGTCATACTCTGCTCTTGTTTCTCTGACCTCCTCTCATTAGCAACAGAAAGTCATTTGTTACCCAAAAAGGGTCAGACATCCGCTGTACTTCTGTTACTAACAGCTATTAGGACTGTTCAGATAACCATCTTAATGGCTTATATTAAAGGCTTAAACACTTACATTGTCTTGCTTTCTTCCTAGTCCCTTAGAAGGCTTAATTTAACATCAAAATAGCTGAAGATGAGAGGGGATATCAGAGATCTAAAAGCCATGATATTCAGTTTAAAGGATGAGGCACACGTCTCAGTGCTGTCCATCCTATTCCAAACTGATAATGTTGGTAAGGACAACAGCCCACAGTGAAACAAAGCTTGTGCTGAAAGACCAGGCAACAAGACTCACTTAACCTTGAATGAAAAGGCAGAGGAGGATGCTCTCCCACAGAGACAAGGAAAGTTGTGTGATAAGGGGTGGCACAGTGTGCTGGTTTAAAGGTAAACTGGCAGGAGAATTGAACCCAACTCACAAACAGATTATAAATCAGAATTACAATTTAATAAAAAGATCACAATAAGTACAAGGATACAGAGGAAAAAGTCTGTTTGCCCCACAAAGACAGGTGTATAACCCAGCCCCGTGGGGCACGAACAGAACAGTGTTCATCAACCTGTGCTGAGCACCTCCTTGCCCCCTGAGGACAAAGTAAAAGGAAAGAAGAAACCTGTGGTGAGGATGATGGTTACGGGCCAGTCAAGAGTGGCAGTTGCAGTCCGGCTGAGGCTCTGGTCCTCCTCTGGATCTGACAAGTGGTGCCCCAAGTCCCAAAACCCCAAGTTTATATATGATTAGGCTCAGGTAGGAGTGTCCAGTCCCTCCCCCAAGGTGGGCAGTTTCACAATGGGTGATTTACTCTGTGAGTCATGGCATTTTTTTGGAATCCCTGATGGCCCATTAGCAGACATGACCCCTCAGGCTGGGTGTGAAGGAGCTAATGGCTCCCTGGAGGGGAGTTATCACACCTGAGTCATTGGTGTGAAGACAGAAAACCTTTCTTATCCCACTGAAGTTCCTAAACACCCAGCTTGTAGCCTGAAGGGTCAGGTGTGCCCTGGGCAGCTGCTGCAAATGGTCCAATGACACAGAGGGTGCAGAATACACAGCCCTGGCCACACCCACACAGTGATGAACTGGTCCTGGCCACTATAACCAACACACACAGGTAAACCCACATGACCAGACAAGGCAGGTCTGTTGCCACAGCTACTGTTGCCAGAGTTTCCACAGCAGGAATGCAGGAACCATGCTCCTAAGGAGAGCCTGAATTCCTGCCACAGTCACAACAGCTCTTACCAGCACATCATTGCCTCGCACCAAGAACTGGATGTTGAACGGACCAGAGATACAAAAGGCATTTGCAATCTTTTTTGTAGCAGCTTTCACCTATAAAAACCAAATAAATAAAGTGTGTGTGTAATTAAGTCCCACAAAATAGACAGCATCATGGCAATAAATCACCTCACATATGGATTCCTTTAAATGTCATCTCTCTCTGACCTGTTTTTTTCTCTATAGACTCATTTTGGCAAATTATCTTTTGCATTATCTTTCAGAAGCAAACATGTTTAATTTCCCTGGTAATCTAGAGCCTGAAGCACCTTCTGAGGGGAGATTAAAAATCAGCTCTGTGTGTGTGTGTGTGTGTGTGTATGAAAAAGTAGGGGGGGAGAAGGAGAAAAAATCAAAGCCTTGCACTGCAGCAATCCCTACACTGCACACTGGAGCCTTTATACCTTTCTTGGTGAGACAATTAATAATTTTTTGGCATTTGAGATAACTACTCAGCCTTTTAAGTGTCCTAAAAGTATTTCACCAACATGCCTGATCAGTGGGAGGTGTCTGAGGAGATACACTCTGGAACAGACTGGGAGGAAAGTCTTATTTACCAGGTTTGACAGTACAAGTGTTGAATAACTTTGCTCCAGGGGACAACTATTTTCAGAAGCAAGGCCTTGGACATTCTTGGAAACAGAGCTGGAGCACAGGTTACTGCATTACAGACTTTTCTGGCTTCCAAGCAAACCCTTAACAGGATGACATCGCAGGCAATGATATATTTTATTTTTAAAATGGTATTTTGACAACTAACTCTGTATCACCACGTCTACTCTTGAAAGAGGAAAAAGTCAGTATTAGGTGAGGTCCATTCATCCTGATATTAGTTTTGGAAAAGCAGGCAGCTAGAAAGTCTTACACCTGACATAACCATTTAAGGATTGTGGGAGAAAAGGAAGTGGAAAGTGAGCCACAGCATATGTATGAATTAGACAATCCTCTACTGCTATGTAAACTGGTTCTAAACCAAGGAAACAAAACAATCCAGAGGGTCTAAGTGTGTACATGTACTGCTTAAATCAACAGGGTACAGTTCAAATTATGCTATGCACAGTAAAGCCAGTCACAGGGGCACTGTGACATCCTTCACCTGCACATACCACACTGGTCTTGAAAAAAAAAATCACATTGATGATTTGATTTCTCCATTGGTGATGGACAGCAAGCACATTCAAACTCTCATTTCCTTTTCTCTCTTCAGTGCTAGTGCAACACCTACCTTTTCCAAGGCTCCCTGGCTGATGGTCTGTGTGGGTAACATGAGGATAGCATCTCCAGAGTGAACACCTGCATCCTCCACATGCTCTGAAATAGCATGTGAAATAACCTGCATACAGTAACGAGAGAGCAGTTGGTCATCTCACCCTATCTCATGAGCTGTTCCTCAGCACAGTCTCCTGAACAGTTGTATCCAAAAGAGGATAGAGATAAGGAGGGGGAAAACAGTGAATTTTCCAAGATTTGGAGGAGAATATGCCTGAAGCAAGACATAATGCATATGAACAAAGAGATCATGTCAGTGTCTTTCATACCATGGTTAAACAAATCACAAACATGATAAAACCTCCCACAGCCTGAGGATACTGAGGCTTCCTTCCTCTCTCTATAACACATGGACTCAGAAGGTAAAAGCTAATTAGGCTTTGAACCAAGTGGAAGAAATTCAGGCCTAAGGACTTAAATTGAATGAACTACATCAAGGCATGCTACCTCAATACCAAATAGTGATTGTGTCTGCTGGTTAAAAATTAAGATTGAAGACAGAATATTTCTGTTAATTGACAAGTTTGTGGGGGTTTTGTGAGAACTCTCTTTGCTGAGTAATGAAATGCAAGGTGAAGCTGTAACAATAAAATAACTGTAGAAATTCCATAACACATGTTGATACAGTTGTGATTAAAGTAATTCCTGAAGACAGTGATTTGCAAATGCAGTAAAAATTATATTCTAAATGATTCATTTACATGGATAAGCAATGCTTAAAAAAATAACTGTTCACAACGGTTTTGAACCTAAAATGAATTCTTCATATTTCTCTACCCTTCTCAGTACAAATCCATGGCTGTATAGTAAATCATGCAAACCACACATTTTTGCAAATCTCCAATCCTGAAAAAGAAGTTTAATATTAAAGAAAGGCAAAATACTTACTCTTCCTGCCTTAGCTACAGCATCCATTTCCACCTCACGGGCATCTTCAATAAATTTAGTGAGTACCACAGGGTGATCCTGTTGTCAAGACAAGGAAAAAACAAGAAAGTTTTTATCTGAGAGTATCTGAGAACATCCAGGCTCCTTTGGATGCAGAATCCCAAAAGGCCAACCTATTAATCACCTTATTTCCACAGATAACTTAACTTTGAAAGGATATAATGCGCAAAAACTTGGCATGATTTCCCCAAAACCACCGATGCAAAAGTTTGAGTTCTTCATAGTGACACCATGAAATTTGGGGCAAAACCACAAAGGGCTTTTATGTGACATCATGGCAAAAACAAGACAGTGAGACATTTGCATGGATCCAGTGATTTCTGATCCTGTCTCTCAAGAAGGATCTTTAACTATAAGATCTTCCATTCTTCCTCCCTTTGAACCTCCCAGACACCTCATTAGACATACTGCCTCATGAAGTAACTGATCCCTGGCATATTTAATGACTCTGTTTTAGTCACATATTTTAGGCAACTGATGCATTCATTTCTAATTTCTCTGCCTGGTTTCCTAAGTCTCCCAGGGAGAGATTGCCACTAATTATAGCTGACCAGGAACAACCTGTCCTTGGCTCTCAATATTTTCCCTGATAAAAATTTTTTTCTGTCTTCTTCCCCCTTCCTCTGGGGTGTTTCCACACGCTTCCCACTCCCCTCTAATATTTTCTCCTTCCAGACACCTGCTCCAAAAAAATCTAATCTGCATTCCTCTTGTCCAGCTTTGTGTCTCAGCATTATACCTGTCCCATCCACTATTAACGGCCTGTTATTTATTAGAGAATAAAATAAAATAAATGACAGTGTGCATGCTCAAAAGGCTTCTTGTGAAAAAATATCATGCAACTCCAAAAGTTTAGAAGACACAATTCCTTCCATTTATCAGTGCAAGGGTAATTTCACAGGCAAGGACACTGTTCCATAAATTTAGTGGCTTGTGTCCTGTAACTTTCTGTCTTGATGCAGTTTTTCACTGGAAGATTTTATATGTGCACACAACCTTGTTTACTTCAATCTGTCTCAACTCACATACTAAGTTTTGTACACTACTGACAACATAAATGCCAAAATGACACAACACCAGAACAGCAAAGTTAAAAAAACACCAGAACAACATTGGTCAGGTCCTTTACCTGGAGATGCTCTGCTGGAAGGAGCAGAATTAGGTAAGGCTTTGTAACCCGAAAAATGAAGCCGGTGTCCCACAAAGATGTACACATCTGATATTGGTAGATTCTGTGGAACCACTCACTGACCACAAAGCCTCAAAACAAGGCTGAAAACCCCTTCCTAATTTAGAAGCAGAACACAGTATTTTTGTTCTGGTTTGCTTTTTGCTATATTAACTTCAGCTATACCATAACTTCTGTTAGTATACTGTACTGGATGAAGGAAGAAGTCTTCCTTTGGCAGACTGACTACACCAGTAAAAAAAGAAAAAGCATGTAAACAGTTTCACAGATCAGAACCACAGCAGAACCAGATCAAGATCAGAATGAGAGCATCCAACATTTCATGGTGTGCAACAGATCGTCTTTGTAACATGTGGCAGTGCCTTATTTGTGTAGCAGAACTGGACATCATAAGGATGCCAAGGGAACACCCTTTCTTTCCCCTGAAGCCCAGGAAAGGGCCCTTTGGTCATCTTAAGTTGTCACAACTTGAATGACTTGAATTGGGCAATGCTATCCTTCTTTGCTGAGAGGTCTCATCCCTGTTGCAGGAGGCCTCGGTGGGAGTTGCACTTGCAGATTCCTTGCAATATGTAACGTATTCTTTGGGGAAAGAGAGGGTGTTCCCTTGGTATCCCATGCTAGGAAGCCTGTTAGGGAATGAACTGAGGAGTCAAACCAAAATTTCAGTGGCTTCTCCCCAGACAAGGAAGGGGAAAAGTGAGGAAGACACTACAAAGAAACAAAAAATGGAACACATAGTAGAGAAGAAACAAATAGAGCAAACACAAAAAGAAAAAACAGTGGCAGCATGAAGACAGGTACCTGAGAGACTCTGGTGGCTTCTGCTAACAACTTCTTCATTTCCTTTTCATTGAATACTACATTCATTGCAGACCCACTGTGAGAACAGGAAAGAAAATAAATCATGTCAGCTTCCCTTGTGACCAGTGTTAAGCACCACAGCAGAGGATTGTCAATTAGAGATTAGCCAAGGAAGCTCCTTGATTCAAGCCACTTACTCCACTCTTGATTGAAAGAGAGGCAGAGCTGGTACCTAATGATTCTCCATTATACTTCCCAGAGAAGACAGGAGACCTCCAGAACCATAATGAAGAATCAAATGAAGAATGTGGGTGTTTGACCTTAGCACTATGGACAAATCACCTTCCTGAACCAAGCCTTTGAACCTCCCCCTAAGCTGAGGGAGATGGCTCATTAGCTAGACAGTCCCATTAAGGCCCAGACTTTTACCATGGGGCAGGCTAGCTGTGAGCTCAGGCCAAAAAGGCTTTTCTCATTTTAGTCCAATTTCTCCTCAGTGACAGATGAAGCAAGGAATGCACAGGCTATTGGTGATGGTTGTGACAATGTAAATCCAGACGAAAACAGGTTGTACTTTTCCTTTCCACTTATTCCTTAAGTGAGAGGCAAGTAGATACAGACACTGTAATCCAGAAGCTACATTTGAAATGCAGCTGTCAGTAGTATCTGAGAGGGGCATCTGGGAGAACTTGGGTCCAGAGTCAGTGATTAAGTGCATTCTACAGACAATAATCTTACAAAAAGGATGTTACATTGGCCATTTCTATCACCAATGCACAGTTCTCCCTTTGCTTTGGTGGGCAAGCACACAGAAGCTGTGGAGAAAAGTGGAGGAAGAATCTATCCCACAAAATCAGTCACTTTAGCCTAAGATAAATAGACACAACTATGTGAGTGATTATATTTACTGGACTACCTCTTCAGTTCACGTAAATCAATAGAGTTCAATTAAATCCATGGACCTATGTCAGTAGTACCGCTGAGGATGTGAGCTGGTGCACAGTACATAACTGGTGGGAAAATGCATTTAGTTTTCCAAGGAAACTGGCAAATATTAAAGGTCATATCTGCTCAAAGGATGAAGAAGTCTAGCTGTGGACCTGCTGTTGCTCTGCAAGTAGAGGACAGACAGAGTGCTGTGTGAGGGCTTTTCACTCTCTGGTTCCTCAAGTTTTACATCCTCTAGTTTCATCTTTCTCCTTGAAGTCCCCCTAACCTACACAAACACCCTTTAGCAAATACTTAACATGGAAAGGGCTTATAATGGATTTAGTACAGATGGAAACAACAGGCTAAACTAAGTGTTTGCTAAAAATCTGGAGAATTACATCAGGAGCAGTTTTTAACTTATACGCCTGACCTGAGTGTTGTTTTCTGACTTTGCTTGCAACCCCTGCAAGCTTTAGAAACCAGACAGAAGAGTCACACTCAGAAATCTCTTCTAATTGTTATTTCCTCAAGGGTTAAAAATATAAGAAACCCTACTCCTTTTCTTCTTTTTAAATAAAAAGTGTGTTTGCCTCTCCTCCCCGTAAAAATTGATATTGTGCCTCTTCATTTTGCTATGTGTATCTTCAATTTATTTTCACCTGTAAACTGTGCCCAGCAAACTGCCTCTCTGTACCTAGTCATTCAGTTATGAAGAAATTCCTCCAAGAGTGATCATTCAGAACACGTGAGTTTGCTGTGTGTACACACTGGTGTAACTTCCTCAGAAAGTCTAGCTGTTGGAAACGTGGGGCTCCGTACAATGTCTATTTAATGAAGAGCAGTTGCCACCATGTAGGGACATAAACCATGCCTGTAAGCAAAGAACCTTGGCAAATAAGAAGCTGAATTCAAAGGACGCACTGTCAATTTCTGAAAGCAGATGCCAATCCCAATAAATGGTCTCAGCACATTCCCTTCTGGTTTTCCTAGTGGCAAACAATCTTCTGCTTTAATTGTATAGGTAATAGTCTCAGGAACCTTAAAGAATATCCCAGATGATTTGTGGTTTTGGCCTTAAGATATGAAAAAGGTAATAAAGCTAAAGAAACATTCTTACGGTTATGCTCTACCTTTGATCTATGCCTGATGGATTTAAGGGATCCATTGACTTCCTTTATTGATTTGATCAGTTGTCCCATGGGCAGCTTTATGCCGTGTGCACCTAACATAGAGCTTTCCACACATCCCTGAAATTACTCCCCCTTGTCTCAAGGAGGCTCTTGGAGTTCATACCCTATCTTGCTGACCTCTGATGGCTGAGTCTTACCTCAGAACATAGGAGGGCCTCAGCAAACATGGGTAATTTACTAAGCTTGCAAATTCAACTGCTTCTTTCTAAAGAAAGAGAGGAAAAACATACTGTGAACAAGAAAATATTTTAAAATTTCAACACTAACTGCATTTCTACTTTACTAGCCAGTAAGATGGTGGGGGAAGAAGTCAGGGCCTGCAGCCTGGGCTGAACTTCTTGGTTCCAGAGTTGGCACCTTCAGACCTTCCCTGTCCATAGAACTTCACTAGGGAAAAAAAGCAGTGCCAGCACATCTTTATTCCTTTGTGAACTTCACTGTTAGAGCAGTTCTCAAGGCCAGCAGGATAGACTAGACTAGCCTGACAATGGTGTTAACTTCAGCTGGGTATATACCTCAGGCTGTGTAAATGTGATTTAAAGACACTTCTGTTCCAGGTTCCACCCCCTCCCAGTGCTGCTATAGCATCACTTTACAGGGACCAAAAAGTTCTTCAACATTCTCAGTAAAAAAATGTTAAATGCCTCTGGAATCATGAAATGTATCAGTGAGTCAGTCCCTCCTGAGTAGATGCACGTACTGCTTCATCATTTCCCAGATGCGCATCCCAACTCACCAGTGTGCTGACCGCCTTCCAGGGAGCCTGGGCCACATGCAGCTCATCCAGAATAGCTGAGAATATGGAGCGATCTTCTGCCTGGTCAATCTGCAAAGGACTTGTGCCAAGGATCTTCACTCCACTCTGGTGCAGTGGCACTGCCAAGTTATTGGGAATCTGCCCTCCTACAGAAATAATGCAGCCACTGCATCCCTGTTGGCAGACAGAAAGGAGCACGGTCATGTCCAAGTTATCTTAACAGTAAGAGCTGTTGCAAACAGGAATCCACTATTTATATTATGTTCCCCTGCAGGTTGCTGTGAACAAAGACAGAGCACAGAGCCACAAAGATGATCAGAGGGATGGAGCACCTCTCCTAAGAAGACAGGCTGGGAGAGCTGGGGTTCTTCAGCCTGGAGAAGAGAAGCTTCAGGGAGACCTTATTGAGACCAGCAGTACTTGAAAGGGAGCTTATGGCAAAAAAGGGAGAATGATTTTTTACATGGTCAGATAGGACAAGGGGGAATGGCTTTAAACTAGAAGTGGAGAGATTTAGACTTGAGTTGCAAGACAGTAACCTCCAGAAAAGAGGCGATGGAAAACAACTGGAATTGATGGGGTTTTTTCTGTTAGCAGTGCTAAACAAACCACCTTTCCTAACCCCAGAGGGCAGTCTTTGAGCAGTGTAACAAGGCTAGGCAGAGTCTAGTTCAACACATCAGACAGTGTGTGATGGTGGATTACTCTGCACACACTTAGCCCTTTATTTTAATCCATGCTTCTTATTCCCAACTAGCTTCTCCATTTTGGTAGTGCCCTTGATAGTAACAAATACTTCAGCAAACTCATATGTGCTCATTTCCACACAGATTATTTGTAAGCACTTCAGTTCCAGAGGCAGCTGAGGCAGGGCAGCTGGCACAGGATCCTCCAGACATAATGGAGCATTTCATGTCCGTCACTGGGCAGCCAGCATATATTAAGTGAGGAAATAATAAAGAGTAGATAGCAAGAGACTACACACATCCTTCTTCGGTTCAAATATGGGTTTCTTTTTTTCTTAATGCTTTCAAGTACAATCTAGTCAGATGTGAAAATTTTCAACAGCAAAAAAGGCCTTAGAGTACCTGCAACAATTATGAGGACATGAATCATGTTTAGATGGTGTAGTAATTGAGGGTAATTAAATAATGGGCACTTTATTTCCAAATTAAAGCTGGTGGAACTTTGCCCAAAGGAGGATGTGGCCCACAGTATAGCTGCAGTGAAGGCTCTTTTGAATCAAATGTGTTTCACACCCATTTCTAAAAAATGAAAAACATAAAGCAAGTGATCCACGGTTTGGCTGTAAAAGATACAGGAACAATGTTCTTTTAATTAATAAGTGTGTTTTTCCTGAAGGAGATCAGCCCCACTGGCCTTCCTGGAAAAGGAACTTCTTTGGATTTAAAGGGACTTGGAGTGGCAAATCTGTAAACTGAGAGCAGGATGGACTACATGTGACTGTGAAAAAATAGATGATAAATGCTAGTACAATCTCCACTCAGCTTTGATGTGGTTAATTTCCTACCACAATAAAAATCGACTAAAAAAAGTCTGGCATTTAAACAGCACTTACTATCACAAAGTCTACAAGATTATTATTTGCTTAGAGGGCTAATACACAGTGTTGGAGATGATTTCTTTTTCTTTTCACCATGTAGTCACTTCTGGGATGCCATGCTGCTGCAGGCCAACAGCAACCATCTGAGAGAGCTCAGGACAGGCACTGAAAAATGCCTCATTAGTAGAGGGTGGAGCAAGGACAGAGGCTGTTTTGTGCCCACACAGGGCTGTCTCGCAACATTGGAGATCACCATCTCCAACTTTAAGAGAAATTTATTCCTTAATGCTTCCAGACCTATCCAAAACAGAGTAATTCTCTCTAGCCCCTGGGCCCCTTACTATTCCACATGGATGAGAACCAGAGAGTGAATAGGCAAACCCCTTCTTGCAGCCTGAAAGGGTTTCTGTTGGATAACAAGTTGGCCTAGCTTTGCTGCAAAGGTAACGAACATCTTAATCTATGCTCAACATGTCTGAAATGTGAATGTCCCAGCTAACAGCTTCTCCTCAGCTGCTGCTTGTTTCTTCCTTTAAAACAATTCTAGTTACTGAGCCTTTAAAATCCAAAGACTGCCTACATCAAAGTTGGGATGGCATTAAGGTCTCCAGCCCTAAGGAGACAGAAAAGATGGCTTATTCAAGCAGAGAGCAAAGAATCATATATTCATTTCTACTCAAAAAGAACATAAATTGAACCTAGCTGCTTTTAATTTCTTCCTTTAAAATTCTGCTGTTGTTTCCCAAGGATGTTTCCACCCAAAGAGCAGCCACTGTCCTGCCAGAGAACAGGACTGCTCCACTGAGAATGTGGGCAGACAGAAAGAGATGCCACTGCATATCACTCTCTCATCAGCTGTATTTTCATTATAAAGAAAATGAATAACATCCTTGCCATCAGATATCTTTAAAATATATGCAATACATAATCTAGTGAAAGAAGCCTAGAGGGAATTATTTTCTCCTTTATTACAAAAATCACTCTTTTTATTACTACTTTGGTTTTATGCCATTATTAATAGAGTTGGGTTTTCTTTTTCCCTGAGTTTGAAAACAAATTAGACCATTAAAACTGTACCTAAGAGCCTCCTTTAGTTTTATGAATTGTTTCAGAATTATTTTAGAAACTGAAAAAGAATCAGTAGAGGCCCTCAAGCAGATAAATATTAAAATAAAAAGGGAATATCTTCTCTGGAAACAAAAAGCCAATAAATCTGAGGGAAGGGATTTTTTTATTATTATTATTTATTTTTTTATTTTTTTAAATTACTGTCCTCCCAAACTACCACCTAACTTTGCACATTCACAGTAAATTAAACTTCCCTCCAATGCACAGCTCTGTTATGCAGAGCTCAGTCTCTGGTGAGTCAGAGCAGTCGTGAATGTCAACTGGAGGTAAAAGAGGACACAAGAGAGAGAAAGGAGGGACAGCTGAGTACATCCCTGGGATAAGGCAGTGTGAGCTGTGAGCATCTCTCGGTAGGCAGGTTCCAGCTGCCTCAGTCTGGCTGGTAACCTTGCTCCTCAGTGCAGCCTCATTTGTCTAATCACAAAAACTGGGACAAGTCAGTGCACCTATTTATTCGAGCTTTACAGTTACCCAAGATTTGCTGCTAATCCTAACAACGTTTAGGGAACTGATGAATCATCTATACTGAGGGTACAGAGGTGTGTCTCTTGTTTGCTGATGGTTTTACCTACAATTTGCCAACAATCCAGGACTTTTCAAAGTATTTGCCACAGTTCATTGTCTACTGGAACACCAGAGGAGGCCAGTGAGCAGGAGAGGCTAAAAGAATAGTCTGAAACCATGCCCCTATTCATGCTTAGCATATGAAGGTGGAAGAGATGGCTGTCTGCAGGATTGGTGAAGGATCTCAAAATAAGATTAATTTTAACTTGATAATTTCCTTAGAGGCTGACTTTCAACTGCATTTGGCTGGGGAAGTATTTTGTTAAGAGGATAATAGCATTTGGTTCATTCATTTTTTGAAAAAGAAATTGCATATAACAAATAATGTATCTTAGACTACATTGTGCTGAAGGTCTGGGCTGTGCCCCCACGTCTGCCCATGTCCTTTTGCATGACTCTGTGCAGGCCACTCTACTCCTCAGAGACTCAGTTTCCCTAATTGTAAATTAGAAGTAATAGAAAAACAGACATTTCTTTTTGTTGCTACTGAAGAAAAGTGTTCTAAAACAGCTGAGTATTTACTATTAATCTTGGGATTTATTAGACAGCAGAACCCTGATTTTGGATGTTTATGCTTAGACCCCAATGGCTTTAACACCTCCAGAGCAAACATCAAATTGGTTGTTTTCATACCCAGGCCAGAGTAGCAGAAACCTCTGCAAATGCTCACCATTTCTCTTATCCCCCTTTTTATTCCCACCACCTCAATTCCTGCTGCCTCCTTCCTACTCTCTCTCCTCTGACAATCACTTTTTGGTTTACACCATAAGCAGAACAAGCTAAAAACATGCCCCAAATCATAAGCACAGCTCAGTTCATGAGCATGGCTGGCTGAGCTGGGGAAATTGCCAGTAGTGTCCTCTCCCTTCAGCTCTGGGTACCACAGAATGCTGATAGTAAACCCTGAGATTTGCATCACCTCCCATTAAATTAGCCAAGCCTTGCTGTGACAAGCAGGATAACGTATGTTTCAATATATATGCATTATTCTTTTCACACATTTTTTCTTACCCAATCTGCTAACTACTAGCACTCCCTATTAAAATGAGCAGTTGCTACTTCATCACCTATCTCTACCTTTCCTTTGACCCTGCAGTAATTAGATGCTGTGTTTTATCAGTGTTACTTGTCTGACAAACTGTCACAGCAGTTTGTTCCACGCTCAGAAGTTCAGTTCTGTTAGGTAAACAAGAGCTCAATGCTTTTAGAGCTGAGCCTCATGGATAATACAAAAGCATTCAAAAATCAGCCATTGAGTTCAGAGAGCCTGTCCTAAATCTATGTTTTCCAGGAGCAGTTTCTGTTTTTACAAAAAAAAATTAAAGAAGAGGTAAAACAATATGTACAAATAGGAAAGTATGAACATGCAATCTAAAAATAGTCCTAGCCAGTATTTTGCATATGGCTGAAGAACAGAGCCTCGAGACTGAGACTTGAGTTCTGATGTCCTTTCGCTTGGTTCCAAATCTGGGAGTGAGCCAGATTATAAAACTCTGTCAGAAACTTGCACCCATTCACAAATGAGATGAGCTTAGATCCTCATATCCTGGGTTCTGCAAAGTTACTTCAGCAAGTTATACAGCCACCTTGCACTGAATTTCAAGGTAAATTAAGTCCCTGTAAGCACCTTTTAAAACCACCTTTGTGGCCTCAGCCACAAAGCCAAGATGAGTGTGTTACCAGTTAGAAACCAACATTTTCCATATTGGGGCCAACTGTTTACCTTAAATATACTCTCATTAACAAATCTGTCTGGGACTCTTCTCCATCACTTAGAACAGCACTTCTGAGCACTTGAAAACTCCTACGAGAGCAATGCAATCAATATTTGGATCAGGAGCTGGAACATGTTTTGGTTTGATGGCAATTCCAATGCCCCTTCCTAATCTGCCTGCCTGTATGCTGGACCACATCCACAACATTGCCACTGTACTGCAAGGCCAAGCCTGCAAGTTCTTGAGCACACATTAGCATGATCCACAGAACTTGTTCTGTTGCTTCAGGTGGAGGACTTGTGCTTCAGGTCAAGGGTATGCTTAACTGCTAATGCCCAGCACCCCAAGGACAGAACAATTTGTGGAATAAATGACGTCAGCAAATTAAATCTGCTTGTAAATACTGCACAATATGGCATCTTGCAAAATTATTTAATATTTATTTGGCATTCATTATAGGGCAGCCTGCTAGGGGCATCAACAATGTGTAAAATGCAACAATGGGATCCAACCCAAGTAGCTTTTGTGAGCAAGCTCTCTCCCCTCGCCCCCAGCTGCTCTGCCAAAGCAAGCTAGTGACATGAATTTTGAAAATTTTGGGTTGCTTCACGGCTTTCTATAGTGCTTCTGTTTTCCTTTACCTCATATTGGTAGATGTCCAAGATCCTTTCCAATGACAGCTCCTCAAAGTACAGTCTGTCACACTCATCAAAATCTGTGCTCACTGTCTCTGGGTTGCAATTCACGACAACGGTCCTGTTGCCAAGCTGACGCAGCGTGCGGATACTGGAAACAGCACACCAATCAAACTCCACGCTGCTGCCTGCCAAGAGACAGAAAAGGGGGCAAGGAAAGGAAGGATGCAGAGAAGAAAACATAAACAGACGTTCTCAGCACTCAAGCTCAAAAAAGGAAAAGGGGGGACAAAAAGAAGCCAGCATTGTGTCCTGTGAGCTCAGAGCAAGAAACCTAATTGTCCTCCCATGTAAATTAATCACCCACAAACATGAACCTCCAAGCACAACAGGTAAGTTGGCTCAGCTGTTCAGGACTGTCAGACCTCTGTAACATGTCTGTCATCCTGTGCTCATAAACACTCATGGTTGTTCTTGCTGGTCATCCAGATACCGCTGCCTCCCAGTAATTGCACTCCAGGATAAATTAAGGAGGCAGAAGCTTGAGTTGACCAAATTGAGTTCCTGTTGTCATAAGACAGTGCTGTTTATTCCAGGAAACAGAAAGCATTTTTACAGACGTGGTATAAAGAACAGAAGACTGAAATGGCTTTTACCTTCTAGAAGAGCAGAGTATGGCTAAACCAAACCCAGAAAAATTACAGCACAGCAGGTTTGACCTTCCTGTGCACTAACTATAGGCAAGGCAGGTTGGTAGAACAACACTTCCAGAGCAACTCTGTGATCCTTTTACCTTGGTTTAAAGCCACAACAACTATGGCAACACTGTGGGCTAAGCATGTCCTGAACTCTGAAGTAAGCACTGTGGCTACCTCAAAAGGAAAGAGGCACAGAGGGAATCACCTGGTGCTTGGGCAAGCACCGAGGACTTAGTGATTAGCCTTGGGCAAGCTGCAGCACTTGTGACTAGGGCAATGCTGTGGCTTCAGGGAACACTGGAAACAAAACTTGTGCAAACAGCTTCTATGCTATAAAGTTCTACATTCCAGCATCTAAGAGGGGTAACAAACAGAGAACAATGCACATTAAAGAACAGCATTAAATGGTTATGCTTACAGTCTACAAGAAAATCTTGGCCTTGTCATGCTGCATTCACAGGCATTACATGAGCAGTAACCACTGATATTGTTTGTATATATAATTGTATGACAACATACACTGGAAATTCAGGCTGTTTAATTGCTGCCTCTAGCACCTAGTCACAGATGACTGGCACAGGCCACTCACTGATAGGCACACAAGTTGTCTCCACACTTCTGTCAAACAAGAACCTCAAAACATGTCTAAGCCTCAGCTAATGCCCCACAGAAAAGAGATGGAAATAAAATCTGAAACTGGATGTTTCCCAGAAGGGACACTAGATGCTTCTTCACTTTTTGCATTCCACTTCCATTACTTTTATATGCATAGGAAACCTCAAATTTGGAACACAATGGTCATCTGCAGCCCCCCTGTGACTGCTTCAGATACAACCTGGGAAAACTTCTAAGTGTATTCCATGCACATCCAGTAACGGTCATGTCCAAACATGGGAAAAGGAAAGACAGAAAATAAATAGTATTACTAGTAATGGCCATTGTAAGATAACTAGGCACTGCTCCTCAGAAGATAATACTTACACTGATACAGGCATGTTTTTGAACTCACTTTCACGTTTCAATCACATTAAAATCAATGCACACACCTTAAAATTTACAGAGCGCTCTGCTGGTCCATGCAGGTGATGGAATATATTTATACTGCTTTCAGGGCTGACTCATACAAACAAATCCCCTTTCAGGACAGGTGATCCCTTCCTGACAGCAAGTGAAGAGCAAGGATTGTCTTGAATACCTGAGCAACACCTCAGGGAGCACAAGTCATTCACTGCAGCTCAGGCTCTCAGGGAGCCAGAGGCTTTATGTGTGCAGGAAATGTGTGCCAAAGAAAGCACTGAAGTTCAGGAGTGTGTAACTGCACTGATTCACATCATGTTTCTACTTGTCATCTCAGTTAAAGAGAAACTTCAAAAGAATACACTTCAGTTTGGATAATTCTCTTTTTAAACACAGAATATAGCATGACTGGAAATTGCCTCACACTCCCCCCAAATATTTTTATTTTGCAAAAGTGTCAACATAGTCAAGAGTTTCCTGCAATATACTTCAGAACATTTTCAAATAAAATTCGTAAGTTTGGGGTTTTTTCAATCTAAAACTCAGTTTTCACAAAGGAAATAAGAAAAATAAACTCCCATGTTTAACTTTCCATCCCAATAAATTAAGCCCTTTCTGACCCGGCAGGGAACACTTAGTTGATCCCACTGAATTCTGATTACAATTCTGAAAGTGTAGAGGAAAAGCACTCTGTTCACTTGTCTTAAAAGGATAGCCAGAGAGAAAAAAGAAGAAATCAACTTGGCTATTACACCTAGAAAAAAGGTACAAGTAGTGGTTTCCTTTAGCAGCCTCTATTTAATTGCAACTTCTTTCAACAATGGTCTTGATTTAATCAAAGCTACAGAGCAGGTGAAAACCAAGATCAGACCTGCATGGCCAACCTAAGCAATGAGGAGGTTTAGGTGAACAGTGCAAAAATGTATTCACATACATTCAAATAAATTACGAAAAAACACTGACATCTTTTTCATGTTTTTTATAACCATGCCACACAGCATGTTGACTGGCAGAAGAACTCAAATAATAAGCATAATCATGGAGTGGATTTCACTCATCTCAACATTCATGCTGGAAATTCAGTTTAAACAGACATGTCCTACAAACACAACAGGAGTGCAGCACGTGACCCCCCCCATCCAAGCAAAACAAATGGATAAAGTTTTCAATTTCAGCTTTCAAAACCCATCACCACTTGTTGCAAGATGCAGAACAAAAATATTTCTAAAATAACAAGCAATTTTTTTCTTGTCAATAATTGCAAGTTATTTGGAGGGATCCACTAACAGCAAAAGTGAAACATCATCTACAGAATTCAGCAGTCTGTCTACCCAATATTCACAGACATGAAGAAACTCTTATGCTGTAAAATTATCTGAGTGGGCTGAAAAAAAAGCATACAGCAAATTGCTTATACAAAAGCAGCTGACAAGATCAAAATATTTTCAGAGTCACCTATACCTGCAGCTGTAAAATACATAGCATGTAACAACATTGTCTTGAGATGGCACTAAACCTGTAAAATAGGTGTGGGATCAACAAACTTCTATACAAGGTACCAGGTTCTTAAGACCTTAAGATGTGAAAAAAATAAGATTTCAAAATTCCACAAAACCTTGTGGAAATCACAACTAAGTGTCAAGTGAAAAGTAGTAAAATTCTCCTGGCTTTTTCCAGGGTGTGAAATGAAGTCTCCAAGCAAGTATAAAAGGCAAACCTTGTGTTAGGAATTGATGTCCTGTGCACTGTACTCTGGAGGATTTTGTCAGCATATGAGAAGAAGAACAAATGAACCACAAGCATACCTGAAGAAGGCTTGAGGGTACGAGGAGAGCAGAGGA
Organism: Scytalopus superciliaris; assembly: GCA_013400415.1. Classification (NCBI taxonomy): domain Eukaryota; kingdom Metazoa; phylum Chordata; class Aves; order Passeriformes; family Rhinocryptidae; genus Scytalopus; species Scytalopus superciliaris. The sequence goes on along the minus strand of VXBX01000798.1, from coordinate 20,832 downwards.
GTTGTAAGAAAGATTTACCTATGTGATATGGTCCACAGCCCAACACCATCACTTCACAGTCATGAAATTTTACATCATGTTCCTGAAAAGTGGGAGAAAAAAATGTAATTAGGATATGTACTCCACAGCACCTTAACTCCATGCTTTTCAGAATAAACAGTTTCTGGTTCTCAGCTCACATTCAACAGTCTGATCCTTCAGGGCTCAAGTCTGATCTCATTTACTAGAGTGTAAATCAAGTGCTACTCTCCTGGAATTAGTGGTGTTGCACCTAAAACAAAGGAGACACAGCACCTCTGATTTGGCTATTCAAGCAGCCTAAGGAGCTCTGAACATTCACATAAAAATGAATGCTGGGATGAGTGAAACATGAATTGTGCATTCCTAGCACCTACCTATGCATGTACAGGTGATATATGACATCTTAACAACACAGGGGCATTAACACTAAATGCACCGGATCAGGATTTGAGCAAGAGAAAGTTCCAGGCCTTCTGTTATGTGTAACACCAGGCCTTCTGTGTTAAGTAATATCATCCAAAAGAACTGCTACAGAGATCTAGACATTTGCAAGATCTCCAGAAATAATGTGGCACAGGGGAAAGAGACCAAACCAGACAGCAATAAGACTTGTTTCTGAAGATGCCTACCTGCCCATTGTACGTGACGTAGAGGTAATTAGTCACTGCTGGGTATTCTGCTGCCAGTGTGTCAATCTGTATGGAGAAGAAGAGGAGGGATTGTCACTTGGCCAGTGCAAGATCTTTCCTACGTGCAGGTGTTTTGTGTTTTTTCTTTCCCCTCTTTCATTTTTTATTGCTATTGTTTTCCCTTGTAAGAAGGTGATTGGAACTGTTCTGTGCAGCATATGCCTTACCTTTCCCACAGACCCTACACTTCAGTCAGCACAACTCTCTAAGCTGTAGTTTTAGCTCAGCACCTCTCTGGTGAAACACCTACACAGCCCAGGAACTTTCTTTACATGCCAAGGCCCTCATTCTCTATGTTGTTTGTCAGCATTAATTACAAATATCTCCACTCCTTCAGGTCTCCTGTCCTTAGCTGGGTCATCTGGAATCTTCACCCTCTACTTCTGACTCCCTCTTACTCCCACCCTGAACACAAACATGCACACGATATCACATAGAGATCGTGCCGAGTAGCAGCACAACTACTAAGTATTTATGTTACAGTATAACTTGTGCTTTGACAATTAAATGGTACACAAAGAGTAATTTTCAACCACCCCTCATATGTAGCTTTCAATTATTTCTTATGTAGGTAATCACCAAAGAGCCAAGAACTATTTGCCTACTAGGGTGTTTACAAACTATTTGTGTCAACTATTCATCACATGTTATACATGTTGACTAGTCCATCTAGGACACCAGCAACTGCTGAAGTTCCCTGAATGAACACCTGAAACATTTCTAAACAGAATACTGAACAGGGAACAACATTAAAGCAGTCCTGACATGAAGTTTTACATGCTATACCATTCTAAAATCTGTCCAAACCTCAAGTACTTTCAGGAATCCTCACTGGCTGTTCAAATCCTAGAGAATAATGCAGAATGTGACCATATGTCATTAGTACCAGCAGTGTCTGCTGCTCATTACTGTTGCTAATACTGTGACGTACTTCATGGCACAAGAAACATATGCTGGAATTGGGCCTGAGGATACAGACAAGCTTTTTCAGAAACATTCAGTAGTTTGGGCTGGGATTTTTTCCCTTTCAGAACAGAAAAATCAGCTGTTGGCAGTTTAAAACCAACATACCTTAACTGGAGCAGGCACGAATATCAAATGACCTCATTAGGCTCATGCTATGAAAACTAATAGCAAATGAACCCAGAACAATAGCAGACTTCAATTAAAGCATTAGCCTATAAAAAGTTACTACCAAGAGAGAAGACATTATGCTTTTCATGGTCACACCATCGTGGGCCAACATTCTCAGCTTTTTCCTGAAGCCACAAAGCTGTGTTTCCCACTCAGCCACTCAGAATATGAGCAAGAATATTCTGAGTCTCTCTTTGGGAATGCTCATATAGCATTACATTGGTGCCTTTAGTGCAGAAGGAACAGCTACATGGGTGAAATGTGTTCTCCTCTGATGTCAACATCAAAAAGCCTGTGGATATTAACAGATCCAGGGGTTTTTAAAGACACAGAGGTCTCCTGCACTCTTGGAAGCCCCCACCAGGACCACATACCTGTTTCACCCAGGGCACTATGTTCTTCCTCAGTCTCAGCTGACGGCACTGGACTTCAGTCAACCTCAGGCATTTCCCAATCTGTTTGTCAGAGAACCCAATCTGTTTGGCTTTTCTCAGTGTCTGTTCTGGAACTGTTTCACTGAGATTAAATAAGAAAAACACCTATGCATGAGGCTTTACAGGAATACCTATAAGATACATTAGTGCTTGTGTCCTCTATACTGCATAGAGGTGGTATAGGATCAGGCACATGAAGGCAAGAAAAGGAAGAAGACTCATACATAAAAAACCTTTTTTGCACTAGGTGCCTCCCAAAAATACCTATGAGGTAAAGTCTTCCTTTTTCTGCATTTCTGAGACAGAAATGAGTGACTCATGATGATGCCCACCACCTCCCAGGCAGCACTCTCTATCAGGCTACTATAAGTTCATTGTATGCACAACAATCATATGGTCATATACCATTGCAGCCTTCACAGAGGACCTGCAGTGATTCCTTTCTTGGATTCAATATATCCCTACAACTTCATACTCAAACTTTAACTTAATATCTTCCTTACATTCTTCCACCCAGTCTAAATTTTAAAATATAGGCCTCACCGGACTGGGCTGGATCAATCATAATGTATGTCCTGCCTCTCGCTGCAGCTGCTTACTTCACACAAAGGGATAAAAATCCTGAAGCTCTGGGACAAGCCACTCACAGGCATAACTGTGACCCAGTCCTGCTGACAGAAGAGACAACTGGTCTCAAAACACTACAATTTGTCCCAAACAAGTCTTTCTTTCTGGTGTTGAGGATGCTCTGCTTTACTTCAGACACAGCCAGTCTTAGGGAAAAGCTTCTAACTTTAGAGATCCATAGCAGAAATTACCTTCAGAGGCTCACACACAAGGTGAATTTTTCCTTCTGACAGTCCTGATATATCTTTCCCCCTATCATTTGTGCTGCTTCTTACACTAGGAAAATGGAGAGGGGGATAGACCAGGTAAAGAAGGGCACTTTTTATGATTTCTTATTTGCAACCAGGGTTTCTTAATACTTCCATACACTCTCATTGTCCTGGTTTTGCCTTTCAGGAGTCTTAGTGTTTGCTGTTTATTTCAAACACATTGCTTTCCCCTTGCCATCTCTGCAGATCAGAAGCTTCCGATCCATTTTGCACTCGATTTTTTTCATCTTCTCCATCCCCTCTTTATTCTCTCCACTCTTTTCTCTCCTACACTTTGTTCCACTTTGTTTTGACTCCACCAATAGCCCTTATAGCTTCTGTCTGTCTCCATTTCTAAGCTACCTCTCCTAAGCTTAGGTTTTGCAAAAACATAAAAAAGCCTATGTATTTTATCAACACAGTCTGCTTTTCATCTTCATTGCCAAGAGCATCCCTTCCTTCCCAATAAATCAATATTTTATGAACAAGCAAGCTCTGAATCAGGAAAAAGGAAATGAATAACAAACAAGCAATTTTCCTAAATCAGAGCTTTGAATTATGTCCTTTGCTTGACAGTATTTTTAAATAAATAGTATTATTTTATTTGAGTGGGATAAGAGGGGTAAGACAGTTCTTATGTCACAACAGAAGATTTGCAGGAAGGAAAGACTCACTGTAACTCCTACCTTCCACACTGTCTCCCAAAACGCTCACTGTAAGTCCCATCCTCCACCTTGTGTCCCAGCCCAGCACCAGAACAAGCCTGCTCTGCCCTCAGAGCTAACTCCAGGCAGGAGTATCACCTACACCCTGGATCTTCTCCAGAACCCTTCCCCACATCACCCTTCTTACTCCAGCAAATCCTCCTCTTTGTTAGAGTTAGAAGAAAAGCTGTGGAAGGGAAGTATTCAAGGCCAGGTTGGATGGGGCTATGAGCATCCTGGTCTAATGAAAGCGGGCTCTGCCCACAGCAGGGGGTTGGAACCAGATGATCTCTAAGGTACCTTAAAATCCAAATCATTCCATAAGTCTATGAAATGGTCCTTCCTAATTCAGCAGGCTGAGCTTCCCGGGTTCTGGATATCAGAAAGCAAAACCCATTTTGTGGCACCACAGTACATTAAAGACTGTGGTTCCCATGCACTACTACCACAAACTCCTCTGCTTCCCCTCAGCCCCTTTTGCTTCCTCAGAGGCAGGATTTCTTACATAAACCATGGACAGCAGAACTGAAGGCAGGGATGAGTGTTTTACAGGAGCAAACAAAGCAAAATCCACCAATTCTCTGGCAAAACTGCCCCTAGCTTTCACCAGCTATGAAGGACACAGACACATTAGATTTCTCTCCAAGATTCAGCAGTCCCTAAGTATGAGTGAGCAGACCTGATGACCCCAAGAAAATGAGCCTGTCTCAGTGGCATTTACTCCCTTGTCCTCCCTCCCTTCTGCCTCAGGAACATACATAGCTGGCTGTCATTTGATTATGGACAGACACAGCAAATTGTCCTCATTTGCAGATTTTTTTCCACTCTGTCTTTTGTATCTCATTATAACAATATCATTCACTGTCACCCTTCCAGCAGGGTGGTAAATAAAAGCAGTGATTATTTTGCGACATGATTCATTTGCCTTGGGCTAGCATCTTAAATTAGGTTAGACCACTTACTAATCCATGCAGAAAGGTAACTGGTTTTGTACAGAGCAACCAGTATGCACGAGAAAAGCCAAGTCCCTAACAGGGAAGTGGAATTGTGCATTTATTTCCATGCATTTCTTTTCTTTTGCTACTCCCAGTGCATGATAGGAGCCAGCAGAATTGCTCCATCATGTTTAAAGGGAGCTGGATCAGAGAATTGCAAAGCCTTAGCATTGGTATGGAAACCAGGCTGCCTCTCTGTGTGTATTGAACACACACCTTTGTAACAGCATAATTTCCATTTATTAATAAAGGTGACTTTTAGCATTTATAGCTCAACTTGCATGGAAAAAATATAAAGAAACACGCAAACAGTATGGTAGTGCTGAGAAGAACAGTGGGTACAGCAACCTCTGAGAAAGAGCACAGTTTACTGATGGTCTATCTGAACTTCTCTCCCTGCATTGCTTCCCAGCTCACCTGCTTGGTGCCAGGTTTTCATTCCAGCACCTGTGTTTCTGTGGCTACTCCACCACAGCCACGTTTTGAAATGAATCATGCTTCCAGCAAGCAGCTTTCAAAGCACAGCTTTCATGGACCCAATAATATGAAATCCCAAAAGGAATTTTCAATAAATGCCTTCTCTCACGGGCAGCTGAGCAGAGAACCCAGTTACAAATCCTGGGCTGAAGTGGGTCTTCACCCTTCCATTTTTGTCTGCTTTCCCCTCTATTAACCTGTGTCTCTTTAAGAGCAAGTGTAATACTCAGGACTGCATTTACCCCTCTCAAGCAAGCCACAGACCAGGAGGTGTTTTCACTCAACACCCATAGAGCAAGGACATATTCTTCTCCAAAATAAAGGTCCAAATATAAAGTTATCAAAACATGACTGATGTCATCATTTTTATTAAGGTTATTTTGAAGAGCTGAGATTTAAGGTGACAGAGTGCAATTCACTGCACTGCCAGACCATCTCAGATATCTTTGGCAAGCTTACCAACTCTGTGCTTTGCTCCTCAACATGGGGGCTTATCATGCTCCTATTTTCTCACTTGAATTTTACTTTACAGCTTTTATCAATATTGAAATTTGATATTTAACTAGACTTAGTCCTAAGTGATGATTTCACCATAGCTGTCTACCTTTTAACCTCTATTTAATAGTGTTTGTTGTACATTCTCATTGCATACAGTCATAATTCTGAGACCACAAAATCGGGAACAGATGAATATAACCATGGCCATATGCAAACAAATAGTCACTGCAAATGGTCAAAGAATGTTTGCAAATAATGTAAATTTCAAGAGTGACTTTTCCTCGCCCCCAGGCCACCAGTGTCTTGAGTCAAGTACATCCCAGATGCTATTTCCAAGTCTGGGTTTCATCTGTGCTCCTGGGCATGATGACATTACTGGACTCTGCTTCAAATCTGACTCACTCTGGACTGGGTCCATAAACTCTGGCCTTAAATTCTCATCTCACTCCTCACAGTTTCAGACATGGTCTGTCCAAATTTCCATCTCCTTCATGAGCTGCCACTGTGATGAACAGCTGTGGAATCACTGCAAGGCCCTTCTCCCCCCCCCCACTTTTTGCTCACAGGACTGGCAAGGCAAAACCTCAGGAAAGAATTTCCTGATAAAAGCACATCCTATTGCACTGCCACTGCTCCACACACCATCACTTATTTGTGGACTGACAGCATAGGATGGTGTTTGCTCTTTCTGTGTGTGTATGTGTATGTGGTTTTATTTCTGTGTGTGTATGTATGTGGTAGGACAGGCTGTAGTTGAGATTACATATAGGTATAAAGGTAACCGGTCGAACAATGTAAATTTCCACTTAAAATGAAAAAAAATGTAGGTCACAAGAGAAACAGCAGAGACACATCTTTGACATGTCTGTGATATTACCTGCTATTCTCACAAGTACTCTCCAAATGGCTTTCTTTTCCCATTCCAACTCAGGACATTTGCTTTCCTGCAGCCCCATCACATAAGCTGAAGCAACTCCTTCTCCACCCTAGAGGGCCAGAGTCAAATGGAAACGTTGCTGAAGCTTGACAAAGCTATAGTGTCTCACCAGCACCAGGTCTAGTCTTCTTTGGAAAAAAGTTCACTGGGACAAAAGTAAATGGGGCAGAGTGCCCTTCCCCATCCCTACTGTCTCTGCAAATGGCTGGCCTTGCCTCTACACCACAGACAATGCACATCTATAGGTCAGAAAGTTCTCTCTCCATTACATTATCCCCCACAACCTTTCTCACATCTAAACAGATTCCTTGCATATATCAGTGAGGCCTTCTTCTCACCTCTGAATCACTGCACATGGTGAGGATGCAAGGCAGCATGTGGTGTGTGAAAGCTGCTTGCTGAATTGTCCAGAAAGGCCTCCACCTGCCTCTGATCCCCCTTCCCCTTCTGTCTGTCATACCCACTTGTTAGAGCTCTAAATTTCCCCTTGGCAGAGGTCATCTCCTTATTACCAGTCTCTACAACAGCTCTGCAGGGCCCAAACCAAGACTCTTGGCAGAAATGTTACTCTAAATGCATCCAAAACCTTACTTCAAAGAACACCAGACCTCATCCAGAGACAAAAAGAAAGGGATGGATTTGTCCGAACAGCTTGTAACCAGTAACAATGCCCGGGAACAGGACAAGTCTTTCTGGTTCTGGTAATTATATTTCACCAACAGAAAGACTTCAAGCAATGACAGCAATCACAGTTCATTCTTTTCAATTGGAAATTATCCTGTAGCACAGGTAGAACTCATGCCAGGCGTGCCAGGAACTGGAAACAGCTGGCTGCAGGAAGAGCACATGTGTGCCAAGTCTCATTTGCATCACTCAATTAGCTTTCCCTTGGCTATTGCAGAGATGTGTTTCCTGATGTGGCTCACTGGACTGGTCTCTTAGTTAAGGTCACAAGTGTTTTTCCCTGGCCTTTTGCCTTTGTGCCAATGTGCCTTCAATGTAATGCAGCCAGACAGTCCATTCCCTCCCTTCAGAGCAGGTGGGGAGGCAAAATAGATTCCCTGGAAAGGCGTGAATAATGATAGTGGAGAGAAAATCTGCCTGAGTAGTGAATGAGAGTAAGGTACTTGATATGTTCAGCCTGGAGAAGAGAAGGCTTCAAGATGACCTAATTGCAGCCTTCCAGTACCTGAAGGGAGCCTACAAGAAAGATGGAGAGTGACTGTTTAGAATGGCATGTAGGAATAGGCCAAGGGCAAATTACTTCAAACTGGCAAATATTAGCTTTAGGTGAGATATTGGGAAAATATTCTTACTGCGAGGTTGGTGAGGCACTGGAACAGGTTGCCTAGTGAGGTTGTGGCTTCCCCATCCCTGAAAGTGTTCAAGGTCAAGGTTCAAGATGGAGCTCTCTGAGCAACCTGGTTTAGTGGGAGGTGACCCTGCAGGGGAGTTGGAATGAGTTTATCTTTAAGGTCCCTTCCAACCCAAACCATCTGATGATTCTATGATACCACTGGCATTCTGAGTTAAATTGCATGAATCCACTCCCAAGGGACACAACATTGTCTGTTGCATCTGATACAAATGCAAGGTTGGATATTGCCTGAGGGGTCTCTTTAGCAGCCTGCCTGTACAGCCTGCTGCCTAGGTCACCAGAAGGACTAAAAACTATGGGAAGTGGTACCCAGATACTGATCACAGTACTGGCAGTCTAATCACCTGCTTCCCACTGCAGAGAAAGGGAAAGCAACCTCAGTGATACAGGACAGTTTGGCAAGATTAGCCTCTGTGGAGTGATGTTGGATTTATACCAGCTGAGGACAGGGCCAGCACACTACTCCAACAGTGAGGAACTCAAACTGATTCTTGATATATTGTTTTGCTTCCTCAGGAGCTGCACATATATATTTAAGGGGCCAGAGACAAATGCAATGTGACACATGTTAGAGGGCAAAAAATTTGTGTAGTCAAACAAAAGATTTCTGCAAATAATCAAGCTACTCCTTCTCTTTGCCATCTCCCTCCACATTTATTTTTGTTTAGCTACAGATCCAGCTTGTTCCAGGGCACAAGGGAGAGCAAGGGCTGCTCAATTAAAACCAGCTGGTCAAAATGCAGGCGATGGCAGGTGAACTAATGCACTGGCTCTGGTGCTCTCCCAGTGCCATCATGTGGTGACATGTGTGAGTGCAATGGGTACCAGAGGCAGAGAAGCCAACACACAACCAGTAACTCAGCAAGGAGGCTCTTCCAGCCTCGTAAACCATGAAGCAAAAACTCAAGTCAGCAAGAGGCTGAACTGAAATACAGTCCAGTGCTGTAATTTACTGCCAGATTTCCTGTTTGCTTTTATGTGGTCATTTTTCTTGAACAAAGAAGAAGATTTATATTTAAATATGTCTGAAACTATAGATGTTTGAAAGTGTGGTACAAAAGCAACACATACTGTCTGACCACAGCAAGGCAGAAAAGCTTAAAAATCAATTGGCCAGACTGGAAATTAGAGGCAGTGTTGTGTGGCCCTCAGGTCTAGTAAGTCAGGACAAGTCCTGTGTTGAGTGTTAGGGCTAACTCTGTCCTATGCTCATGAGTGCAGCCTGCTGTTACTCCCTGCAGGCCATCTATATTCCCAGCCTTAGCCTCAGAGATACAGTGAGGATTTTCCAAAATAAACTGGAACTTCCATAATCCCTGAGAACAGTCAAGATGTTGCAGTACTCAAAGGATTTATTTTACCAAAACGAGGGTGTTCAGAAATTTCTGCTGACTGTGTAAGGCAGTAAACTGGGTTTTAAGATACCACTGCTTACTCCGAGCACTGGAATAAACTTCTCAGCATTGACTGCATCTGTGCTTACCATAGGTTTTCCAGCAGAAGAATTCCCAGAAGGACTGTTGTGTCCTAGGGCAAGGCTGTTGGCTTTTTTTACCTGTTCACTTCCTTCAGGATCTTTTCCATGTTCACAATGCTGCGCATCTTATACAGGAACCACTTGTCAATAGCTGTGAGTTTGTGAATGACATCAACGGGGACTTTGTTATCCAAGGCCTGCAAAAACAAGACAGCACTGTTTAGGATTTGCTCAGAGCCCTGGACAGCACTCTGATGGCTTTACTGTATTCAAACCTACATGGAGGTACAGCCTAAACACACCATGAAAGCAGGAGGAGAGAGCCACAGCAGGACAGCATGACTTTAGAGCTCTGCTCACCTTCAAGAGCATTCTATAGACTAGAGATTGGTCCCATGCTGGGAAACCAAGAGGTTTATAGGACTGCCTTCACACCAGGTGTCATGGAACAAGCTTGGCCTCTAAGCCAAGCAACAGAGGGTAGCTCAGCTTTCCATGGTCTCTATAGGGCCAGCAGCCTTGTTGCTTCAGTTCCCTCCCTTCTCCCCAGCAAAGAAAGTATCTGGCCGCCTGTGGAGAGCAGCACAAGTGCAAACTACACATCTGCACTGTAGATGAGTAGGAGACCAGGGCCCTGGTGTAAAACACAGCATGGATCAAATCTACCACCTAAGTCTTCTGAGACCAATTGTATACAATCTTACGTGGCACAGGAAAGACCTGACACAACCTGAGCAGCCCTGCTTATCAGGCTGTTCCATCTTTGCAGCCCTCGGTCACTCTGGCTTAGGAGAAAGCCTCATCTAAGTCAGCCTCTCTCATAGTGCCCTCTTTTACATGACAACAGGGAGCCCCAACACAACAGCAATAGCTCTGAACAGCAGCTGAACTACCTTTCCTTGCCTGAATAGTTACTGTTATCATCCAACAGACAAAGGAGAGAGAAAAAGTAAAAAGCCTTGGAGATATGGCTAGTGGGGTTTGGGACCGAGGAGAAAACATATAACATACAACAAAGCTCCATCCTTTCCAAACAGAGCCGATGGCTAATGCGGACTAACTGTTGGCTTCTAAATGTCAGAAAGCTCGAAAGAGATTTTCAGACAAGCAGTCCCAGCTGCCAGAAGCACCTCTAGCTGATACAGCTTGCCTCAGTTATTAATGGGGATGAATTAGTGCACTGTGTTGGGCAGAGGCAGCTGGGAGGAATTAAGACTTTGATCTTGCTTTTGACAACAGCTCCAAGTGAAAATGCCAGCAGCTGGAAAAACCCAATGTTCCCACTAATGTGGGACCCAAACTCACCTTCATCTCCCACATCTCCTGTGTTGACATGATGCTAAGATTAACCTTTCATAAAAGCTCTCTAAGCCACTCAGAGAGACAAGCAGCAAGATTTTTCTCTCAGAAGGAAAAAGCTATAATAAAGACCAAACACAGCTGCTGAAGGAGGAAGATATACACTTCCCCAGCTTGAAATGCAAAGAGTCAACAGCTGGACAGGCCACACATTTATAGAACATCTTGTGCTTTTCATTCAGGCAACACATAAGAGGAACAGCTACGTGAAAACCCAGCAAATACAGCACAGTCTCAGCTCCCCGTGCTCATATGGAGATGTAATGAGATGTATCTACACACAAGCACAAAGGGCTTAAAGACTCCACCACACAAAGTCAGGGGCACAAAAAGGAGTAATTCCCTGCTTGGAAAGTTTGCAGTCTTAAAAAACACAAACCAACAGGCAAGTAGGAATTATGAAAGACAGCTGTGCCTTCCTCTCCATGTGGAGAGGAGGGCGCAGCTGTCCATCCCCGTATGGACAGATGGACAAGTTAGCTGCAGCAAAACCAAATGTGGAATCACATCCACCTTCTAAAGTAACTAACCCCACATTTACCATGTGATATACACAGGCAAACACTGAGGAGACAAAGGAAGAAATAATTTCATACCCTAGGTCCCTTTACAATAACACTCCCCATTACCCAGACACCTTGAGGGCTGAAGTGATTTGACAGGAGAGGGGTTAAAAGAATGCTATGGGAAGTTAAGCCTGTTTCAAAGAACAGAGGATTTATTGTCTGTGAAATTAAACATAGAGTTGTGTAGTGTTTGTAGTTTCAAGCCCATACCAATGCAACCATTGCAAACAGACAGTGCTCTCCCAGACTGCAGCTTGCTATTCTTTATCATCCGTTGTTTCAGTTCTCAAAAAGATCTTCATTTATTCTTTTGAAAACTGCAAAACTGGCCAGCCTTGACCAGCACTTATACTAGTGTAAATCAGGCCTCAACATTAGCCAATGTTTAGCCAACAAATATAATATTATAGGAAAGGAAAGTGATTCAGGTCTCCATCAGTGCTCAGCTACAAAGTGAAGTATCAGAAGAGAGGAATGCACCTGAATGCAATGAGCAGTGGCTAAGACTGTACTACCAAAAGGCAAACACATTACCTGAACAGGGAAGATGAAGGACACATCAGCAAGGATCCTATACAGGGATAGGATGCCAGTGTGCTTGGCAGAGGGAAGCAAGGGGGTGAAGCAAACTCTGTGACCTCAGTTGACCCAGTCTGGTAGCTTTCAAGAGATAAAGGTCAAGGTCTTTCTCTGTTTTGTTACCTTGGCTATTGCATATATTCGAGTGCTGGATGGCTCAGAGAGCTCCTTCTGGAGATCTACAATGGCTGGCCAGGCTTTATTCATGGGCAGATGCGAAGTGAAGCCATCTACTGAGGGGTGACACATCCTCAGGGCCTTCTGAAAGCTCTCCTCAAAAGTGCGTCCAATAGCCATGACCTGTAATGGAGAGCACTCACACATTAACTGTGGTGAGCTGTACCCTCAGTAACAGAGGAGTGCCAGACAGACATATGGAAAGATGACAGACTTTGGACCCCTCCATAAGACAGTCTTGATGGCCTTAAGACAGATGCAGCTGACTGAGCCTTGGGAGTCCCACTTCTAGGTCTGACTCTGCCCATGTTATCAACAGGAAGTTCCAGACAAGCAGCTCCTTTCTGCTTCTGTCTCCCTGTCTGTAAAATACAGGAAGCTACTGCTCTTCTCTGTAAATTGCTTTGAAGCATTTTGGTAGAGAAGAACCATTATCTAACAGCATGGGTACAGTAATACAGAATGATATTTCTGTTTAACAACCTGTTAGAGATAGACACTTACTGTGGGAATTTTAAGGTTCAGGAGAAATCTACTTCTCTTTATTCAAATTACATTTAACAGTAACACTCCCCTGTGAGGGCTCTCTTAAATGATTACTCCTCTTTGGCATAGCAGCACTGGGATTTCCCTCCTTTAGTCTTGACATCACACCTAGTAAGAAAACAGGCCTTCTCTCTGGAAATCCGCAAGGTAACAGAGCCCTTTCTCAGACTTCTACATTTTTATTTCCAAGTGCAGTGAAACCCTAACAGCATAAAAACCTCCTCAAACACAATCTTGAAAAATGTCAAAAGAAAAAAATGCCATCATTTTCTCTTTTCTCACAGCTCCAGGCCCACTACCCATCACAGCAGAGCTCAGGAAAAGCCAGGCCAGGCCAGCCTGTTCAATTAATAAAAGTGCAGTAGGTGCTGCTATCTAGCTTCAAGTTCAGGCCTGGGGAGATGACTGTGTCAGCTAATAGAGACACAGTGGTGAGAAACTCTTTGCTTCAAGGACTCTCTCTCCTGCTCACAGGTCCTGCAGACTAACCTTCCTACTCAGTACCTCCACCAGTTGCAAACTGCATCCCTTAAGTTTCTTCATCCCTGCTTCGGTTCATCCTGCAGCAGTCACAGACCTGCACTGTTAGAGCACTGATTCCTCTCATATCTCCCTCCTGCCTTTACCCAGCATCCTGCCTGGAGAAGGACACAGGTTCAGGCAGTTCTGTGACATATGAGCACTGGAAGGGCTTGATATTCCCTCCTACAAATGTGTATGGCCAGTATTTATGGCTGATTGTGCACAAGGCAACTGTATTTAGGAACCCCACTCTACAGAACAGTCCCCAAGGCTTCATATCAGGAAGCATCAATTCACTGAAAACAAACAAAAAAAACCCCACTCCATTGCCATAAAAAGTCAAAACTGCCAATGGATAATCAAATTCTAATTAATCCTTCCAGTTCTGATGAAGACTTGTTGTCTCACAGCAATGATGTTAGGAAGGTCTTACATGTCAAAATAATTTATTAAAATAACTACCTGTAGAGCACTAGAAAAGAAAGGCAACTGAAAAAATACACAATTAATTATTTTGCTTGTGTAGCTGGTACATAATTAACAAATTAAGTGGGTCATTTACCCATTTTGCTTCATTTCTCTTTTCTTAAAACATGGTCTGAAAACCCTGTAATTCTTAAATACCTTAAATTCTGCTATAAGAGACTTAATCACTATGAGAAGTCAAAACTTCAGAATAAGATTACAGATTGTGTTTGGATTTCAAGAGCAAGAAGTAGGCTGAGATCTGGCATATGGTCTTAACACAGAGGACAAATAACTTGGAAACAACTGCAAGCTGTGACTCATGGGCATCACTGAAAGTCTTAACAGACTACAACTTACGAAGTTTTACTCTAACCACCACTACAGAACCTCAAACTAAAAAATTACTCTGAGAGTCCTGAAGTGTTAAGCATGAAGTCAATCTCAGGTAATCCATAGTGATCCCTTCCCTTAGAAGTCAAACTACTTATGAATCCACACTGTGCTATCCAAGATTACACAATCCTAACTCGTCTCAGTTAATTATAGTACTGGATAAAAATTGTTTGAGCTCAATAAATATCCTCAAATTCATTAGATCCTTGAAGATAGGTACTCTGAGGCTTTCCAAGAAAGAGAAATTACTTTCCCAAGTGGTGAAATGAAAGGGAAGGGGAGAGTCTTACCTCTCCCACACTCTTCATGGAGCTTCCAATCCGGTTGGATGTATGATGAAAACGGTCCAGATCCCAGCGGGGTATCTTGGTAACAACATAATCAAGGCTGGGCTCAAAGCAGGCAGAGGTTTTTCCTGTCACCACGTTCTTGATTTCTGGCAAGGGAATCCCCAGGGCAATTTTGGCAGCAATGAAGGCTAATGGATACCTGCCATAGAGAAGAAGCAGTGAGCAGTACAGTAGGAAGCACTTCTCTTTTGCAAATCCTAGGAGTGGATCCAATTAAACAGATATGAAGTGATTGTCCCTCGTCAATACAATGGAAGGTTCCTGTGCTCAAGCACAGCATGACCCAACGACCCATTTAGCCTTCCACCTCAACACATTGCAGATCCACCTCCTTAGATCTGGGCCTTGCTTTTTTATCCACACAGCCACCACTTTCAGCAGCTGTCACACCCACAGTGAGCCCACACTAACAGCTATGTTTTGCTGCAAGTCTGTCATCTAAAAAGGAAACAGTCAAACGCCCACTGCCCAACATCATGGCTTATCTCCAGCCTGCTACAGCTCTTCAACAACCACAACAGTCGCTGAGAACTGCAAATTAGAGATTAATTTGTGCCTCTCAACAGTATCTGCAAATTGCAATTAAGAAGACATTTTCTATACAGGCTGCTCTGTCCATCCTTACCTTTATGATTAGCCAACAGAACAAAGGCAGCTAGCAGTGCCATTTGCATCAATCTGACAGACAGCTCATTAATAACTGTGTCCTCTGGGTTCCAGGGATGATTTGCAGCCAACATATGGATACAGTGGATGTGCTTTGTGAGGACAGCTATAGGTTTTCCCACACACACCTCCTGGGAGTTTTTCCATTTGTAGTAATAGCATCAGCAGGGTGGAATGGACCTGGAGAGCTCACTTACCCCTTCCTCCATCTCCCAGTAGGACTGGCTCTCTACAAGGGTCAATCCTAGCAGGTGCTGACACGTACTGTTTTAGAGGCTTCCCATGCAGAAATCTGCTCCCTACTGACCTGACCACTCCAGAGCTCTCCCTGAGCCAACATCAGTCTTCCTTGAGGAAAATTTAGCCTACAACTCCATGTTTTCACTGCATGCAGAGCAGACACTGAAACTTTCCTTTTAGCTGTCACATATTTAAAAAATGCAGGGATTCAAATCCATTATTGTAATTCCCTCTTTTTGTTCTGCTTCCCTCAGTTTTGTTTATTAATTTTTTTGTTCTGTAGCATTTGGGGTTCTTTAAATACTCTTACCCTGTTGCCTTGGAGGCCAAAGCTGAACTTCTTGAGAGTCTGGCATTAACTTCAATAATGTAGTACTCCAGGGAAGTTGGATGCAGAGCAAACTGGATATTGCACTCTCCCACAATGCCCAAATGTCGAACAACTTTGATGGCACGATCCCTCAGCATCTGAAACTCCTCATTAGTGAGTGTCTGGCTTGGAGCCACTACAACAGAATCTCCTGTTTGTCATAAGGTAGAAGTGAAGGAAAATGAGAAATAGCTCAGCAGCAGTAAATTCTGGTCTCACAGGTCACTGTCTTTGCCAACCCACTGCTAGAAATAACATGGTTTTAGCTTAACAATGTCTGTTTCACACTCTAGCTGGCTTTATCTAAGACCAGAAGAGTATTTCTAGACCCCACTTCATCAATCACGAAACTGTATCAATAACAGCAGGCAGAAGGGCACTGCATAAAAAAAATGAACGAGCCATTTTCAGCAAGCCACTCCACGCCTACCTGTGTGGACTCCCATTGCATCAATGTTTTCCATATTGCAGACAACAATACAGTTATCAGCAGCATCTCTCACAACTTCATACTCTATCTCCTTCCAGCCAACAACTGACTTTTCCACCAGAATTTGGTTAGTCATTGCAAATGCCTGGGAATATAAATAGTAAAATAAACAGTAAGTAAAACAAAAAACTCCCCAAACAAACAAACAAAAAACCCCAGCTCCTCAAACAAAACAAAACAACAACAAAACCAAACAAAAATCCACCACCAAAAAAACCCAAAACCAAACAAGAACAAAAATAAGAAAAAAAACAACAAAGCAAAACAAACACCAACAAAACAAACAAAAAACTCCCACCTCCCGAAAAAACACCAAACCCCTTATTAGAACATATTCCATATTAAGACTTTTGTAATTTAACTCCAGACATCCCAGAGCAACAAGAAAATTGAGAGATACTATTGGTAACAAGCACTTTCTCTCTTTTTTTTTTCCAATCACTTCAGCCTCATTTGAAAGGCACAAAAAATTGTTATGTTATACAATGGGGGGAAAAGGTAGGGAAAGTGTGCTTGCAGTGGCATATAAATAACAAACAGGAATATAAAAATATCTAATGCCTCAGTCATGCAACATGCTTTTATGTGGGCAGTTCCAAGGACTTCGACAGGAGAACACTGCAGAAAGGGAAATGACAGAGTGATTGGGAGTGTGGGTGCCAGCAAACACTACACAATTAATAGCACTAATAACGCTGCTTATCGTTGGCATACTAACCAGAGGCAAGAGTGTGATTTATTCTTAAACTAATCTTGAAAGCACTCCTCAGCACATGAGGCAAAAATGAAAAATACAGTTTGCTGGTAAATGAGCATAATCTAAGTGAATGAATGTCCTTAATATTAGCAGATAGAAAACATTAATCAATTTGCACTTAAAATCCAAGAAAGTAATGGGCACACTACCAATCCATCCTTTAGTAAAGATTCTTGGTTTAATGCTGTCCATTATTTGGGTCTTCAGTCTGGTCCCTTCTGTCATTAGATCAAGCCGTTATTCAAATGTTGCCCTTAGCTCAGTTGCCAAAATCACTCATTAAAAATAAAAAAACGTTTGAGGAATGTCATTCCACACCCAGCCTAAGCAGGCACTGAATTTGTGGCGATGTAGCAGGAACACCCAACCACACTTGGAAAACAATCCTCACTGTTCATGTCTCTGTTGTCTTTTCTCACTCAGTGAGCAGGCTCAGGAGACAAACTAAAGGCCAGGTTACCTGAACTAGCTGTGTTATCTGAATTACAAACAATTCAAAATCCAGTGCCTGAAAAGCCAGTTCACTGAATTACTACAGATCATCTTCATAACTGAAAAGAACAGAGTTTCTGCTGGGCTGTGAAAATGACCATCCAAAATTAAGTTAATTCAACAACACTCAAATTGGTTTCCACTGTAAATTTTGAAATATTGATACTGAACTGGGAGGTGTTGTTCACTCCCTGAGGGACACGAGGCCTTGCAGAGGGGTCCAGATCAGCTGGAGCATTAGGCTATGATTAATGGGATGACATTTAACAAGTAGAAATGCTGGATTTGGCGCCTAGGATGAAATAAGCCGGGCACAATTATAAACTGGGAGAGGAGTGGCTGGGGAAGCAGCCCTGCAGACAGGAATCTGGTGGTGCTGGTAGGCAGCAGGCTCACTTTTTAAAAAAACCACCAAGACATGCTGATTAAAACCAGGTTTTCCTACTGAAAAAACAGGGGTTTTCCCACTGAAAAAATGTTTCTATATAAATCTTTCAGACAGCTGCATTCCCAGCATTTCTGGTTGAATTTTTGCTTTCTCTAAACAAAGCCTGTGTGTGAGCCTAGTGTTTTCAACTCACTGTCAATCTGTAAGATGGGTTTTACTGCAGCCACTACCTCCTCCCACATCTGTCAGTCCTGTTCCCTGAGTCTCCCAGAGCTGAACCTGCCCCAGCAGTGTTTGTTCAGCACCAAGCACACTAGACCCAAAGTGTGTTTGCATGACAGCCAGGGTGGGGGAACACAAAAAGTCATCAGCAATATTTCTTTCTAGAGACACATGAAAGATTGAGAGGTTCAGCAAACCAGGAAAAGACAAACACAGTAACTTTAGACCCCTGGAAAGAGTTTTATTTCCTAAACCTCTGCATTTTTGCCAAGGAAAAAAGCTTTTGATTTGTTTCTCCCAAATATCTGTTTACTTTTCACAGCAAATTCTTAACAACAATATTATATTTCCTAAAGAAAAAGAGCTGTCCTCATAGTCAGAGATGGCTGGTAGATGTCAAATTATGAAGTGTCATCCTGTTAAATCTCTACATGAGCTTTTGATCTAGCCAAAATACCACTTTTAAAAAGACATGGCAGAGGCTCAAGGCTCCCAGCTCTTCTGTCTCTGATACTACATTATAATTCAGCATTTCAATGTTTCAGCTTTCTTGACCTCATTTATGTGACATTTACTCATGAAAGTAGGTGAATATAGGACAATATGTTTCATTTCAGACCAAAACTGCTGAAAACTTGCTCAAATTATGACTTGTTTGTCATGAATTTAACAGGTCTGTCATTTAGCCATTTTCATTACCCAGGCCAGTAGGAATTATGAAAAGAGGACAGTAGAAAGAATCAGGGCAACATTTTACATTTAAGGTAAAAGGTTGGATATTTACAATTCCAGTGCCTATGACTATTAGAACAGTATCTAAGAAAATCAGGTGTTCAGTTCTATTCCCAGAGCTTGCAATTCCAGACAAACCTTTGTACCAAGGTCTAGCAAACTTTCCTTATCAGGACATATGCCTGACCCCAGACCACCAAGGGCATAGGCAGAACGTATCATAACTGGGAAGCAAATCTTTTCAGCTGCCTTCAGAGCATCTTCAACCTTAAAAAAGAGAGGAATCAGAGATAGATAATTCAGATTAATAAAGTCTTCAACTCTGGTTACATGGTTAAATGGAAATCCCATCAGTAAGACACTAAACTGTTCAAAGATAAAATGAAAATAATGAAAGCTGACATTTTAATACTGCTTTATTCTACCAAACAGCATGAAACTGGATCATCCACTCAGGGAGGTGACTTCTGTCTTTAGCTATGTGTGGACTTCCTTGCTAACTTTCAACAGACTTTTCCACTTTCCTTACCTAGTTTGTCTCCAGAGACTTTAGCATGAACAGACATCCTGGTTTAAGACCTCTTCTGTTTTCCCCAAACTCAGACTTTCCACTGAATCATTTTTTTGTTTTCATACTCCCATCCTCAAGAAATGTTTCAGTACTGCTGATTTTGAGGACTTAAACACCAAAGTCTAAATAGCTTGTACACAATTTGAAAAAAAGAAAAGTACCCCTGACATCTTACGTACTTTTGTGCTGCAGCACAGGAGTCACCCCACCTAAATTTACTTTTGATGTCAATGAGTAAATTAGCTTAGGCTTTCCAAGTGCTTAATTGCATTTTCACTCATTTTAAACCAGTAACCCAGCATCAATCCCTGAGGAGTGATGATGCAAGCATATGCACTGAAGTATCCACGGCTGCATTCAGCTTTCACTCAACAAAACTAGAAATACCTTTACTAACTCAAATGGGTAACAGTAATAGCAATCACATCTTCAAACCGAGCTGATTTACCGATTCCACTGCAAAGCTAGGAGCAATCTTTTCATTTAGCTCAGTCAGTTTATCGGAAAAGAGCTTTCTATCCTCTGTAGCCATGATGGATTCAACTGATGTACCTAGGACCTTCACACCATACTGTTGCAGGACTCCTTGCTTGAAGAGTTCCACTCCTGCAGAGTAAACAAAGACACAGTGTTGAGGATTGAGAGCAGATGAAGAATCATAAAATTGTTAGGATCACAGAATGATTTGGGTTGGAAAGGATCTTAAAGATCATCTCATTTCACTCCCTTGTCATGGACAGGTGTTGGGAGTCAAATAAGTTATGAGGCTTGGAAACAACACTTCACCTGCTGGATGTACAAGGAGGACCCAGTACAGTCAGAGAACACCCTGAAATTTACTACATGCTCCAATGGATTGCAGCATTGGACTTTCAGATATAAAGATTTACTATGCTGGGACGTAGTATTTGGACTTTTGTGCATGCTTTTCATGTTGTTAGTGATTGTTCACACGTTAGATTGTTACAGTTTTGAGTTTACTACAATTGTTGGTTGTGTCCCCCAAGTTTTGCCATCATGGCGGTTCTCCCTGTTGTTTTTCCCCTCACAACCCTCCATGTTGTCTCCTTCTCCCTCACAGCTTTTCCCGCCACTCCTGTGACCCCTGTTTTCTGACTGGTTGTTTGATGGACCGTCTCCCAGTTTTATCCACTCCCTTCCCTGTTACCTCCCCAATTGCCAGAATCTTCCCCTGAGCCCAATATAATCCGTTCCCTGCAATAAACTTGGCCCTTTTCAGCCCACAACCTTTGTGCGCTGCTCTGGTCGTTGGGGCCTCAGTCAACGGTCAGGCAAATTCGCGCCCAACATGGGGCACTGGTGGC
>VXBX01000797.1:812510-858669 GCA_013400415.1 Scytalopus superciliaris | reverse complement strand
ATATATGTAAACAACATGAGGGTTGCTGTAGTGTTATGAAAACACTAGTGAATCAGAAGATGTGTAGAACCTTTATAGATGGAATATTATATCAGAACACTGCCATAAGAAAATTCTGTTTAGGCATTTGTGTTAGTCTAAGCTGCTGAAAGAATTTCATAAACTTTCCACTTCTGCATTATGATGCCTCTTATCTGAAGCTTCAATATATGAAGATATTTACATTCATTTTTCATTCTTTACTGGGACTAGTAATATTACAAACAAAATTTTGTCAATATGAAATTAAAATAGTTTGAAAAGGTATTACTTTGGCTTGCTTTTATTTTCTTTTTCCTTCTAATTGCAATGCAAATACAGGAACAGAAAACTATTTATTTAAAGACCTAAATTAAAGTAGAATATTTTTTTACTAATAATTTGTTTGAAAAAAAAAAGTTAATCTTGACATATTTTCTTTTTTCTTATTCCAGTTTTCAGTCACTAAAATGTACAGCTAAAATATCTCATTTAGATGTAGAAAAAACCCTTAGAATCATAGAAAGTCTTGGGTTGAAAAGGACCTTAAAAATCATCTAATAGAATATAGAATATACTGTGCACTATATAATCCATTCCTTTCCCAATGTTCTTGTTGACCAAAACACTGGTGAAGAAACTGAAGAACTGGAGATCATATTGAGGTTGTTGCAGTAGTAAATGAAGGACGAGATTGTGTTTTGTGCCATGTGTGCAGAGAAATTCAGACTGGTTCTTCAAGTCCTGAAATCCAACACTCCAGAAAGCTTGCTGCTGAGCTATCAAAACAGTATTTTCCTGTTCATATTGTTCCTTGGCTCTGACAACATGACTATACCACTTCTGAAGATGAGGTGTTAAGTGAAAAGCTTTGCTGTGGGAACATATTCACACACATGGGTTGCTGATAGCTTGAGAATCTCTGGATCACACTCCCTAGCTCAGTGTAAAGGGAGCCACAGAGCCTTCAAGAGAAGAGAAGAAAGTCAGCCAACATTTTCTATCCCACATATCTTTCACTTCAATTCCAAACCTTAACACCAAAAATTTTATGCCCAGTTCAAGTATTTCCTACTGGTGATGGTCGTGTTTGTATGGGTGTGTGATCTGACTAAATGGGACATTTGCACACAGTCATCTAGATCTGCAGCTGTTTGCTGCCAACCTGTTTCATGGTCAAAGAGAGAAATGGGCATTACTAGGTACAGTTGAAGTCATCCTGGTGTAGACAAATAGAATAGGATAGATAAACTCATCCTTGTTATGTCTTCTCCTGTAAAAACAAAGGAAATCTGAATGTTAGGAGTGGATCCTTACACCGGAGATGCCTAAATGGCTTGTCTTATGCCTGTGCAGATGTTGACTTCCTGACCTGACGAATTACCTCAAATGTTTGCTCTAATATAAGCTATATTTTCCAAAACACTCCTCAGTTTCTTGTTCTGCTATATTATTATATCTTTTTGTTTATAATTAATTTCTCATAAAGAGCCAGTAGAACAGTGTGGCTGCTTACTGAAGGTGAGTTCCCACAGTGCCCTAGTTGCCTGTCACCTGAGAGTGACTCTGTGCTTTGCACAGAGGCTTTGAAAACCCAATTTATGCTTTGCATTCAAAACAGTGGGCAGAGATGACGCAACTGGCCTCCCCTCTTCCTTCCATTAATCAACAGGTTGTTCAGAATATGTAGTTGCTCATGTGCTATCTGGATTTCCCCCAAACACCATAACACATTCAATAATATTCTCCTACACTGTGGCCATTTGTTTTATCAGTTGCTTGTACCTTCTTTGTTTGTCTTTTGAATGTAGCTCAACTACTCTTTTTCTGCCATCTACTAGTGTTTTAATGCGTTTAGCACTTGTAGTTATATCTTCAGTTTATTTCAAAAGTTTCTTGCAGAGCAGCCTCTGGTACAAGAGCTTGGATGTTTGTGTGAAAACCTCACCGAAAAGGTCACTTATTTATAGAATGACACCTTCTGCTGGCTGCTCTGCTTGAACTGGAGGCTGGTTCATTTGTACAGATCCTTCTTATTCTGAAGTTGGAATTTCTCTACTGATACAGTAGAGCTTAAATATAATCTCAAATATAAGATACCTAATTAAATACATCAGAAAGTCTAATCAATATAACTGGGTGCTTAGGAAGGTTAAAGGCCTTCAAGATACATATGGGAATGTGATTCAAGGGAGTCCGGATTCTGCTTCTGGTTTCCTGATTTGCTGCTTAATCTTTCTCATCTGGTGTGAATCAGTCTAATTTCAGTATAGCCAGTGTGAATCCACCAGCTGGGATTCACACCTCTGAAAATATCCACAGAAACCCCATTGGTTAAATTCTCAAATGGATCAGACATCACTTCTTGAAATACAGAAGATTGAAGACAACTATTCCTCTGGATTCAGTAGAAATTTGAATTCAGTATACTCCAAGAAGTGTTCTTCTTGCCCTGTTTCCACATATGTTTTCTCCCATTCAGCAAAGTATGAGGCACCATTTATATTTAATATAAATTCAAGATAAAACTGTAGTCCAGTGCTTCTGCAACGCTATGTCTGGCATCTTATCCAGGGAATTAAGAAAGAGGAGTACTGTGTGACTAAGTTACTTACTGGCATTTAAAGACTCTCAAAAGACTCAAGCTCCAAGGTCCTTAACATGAAAAACATGGACCTGTGGACCAGTTGGAGCAACTCCAGAGGAGGGTCACCAAGATGATCACAAGTCTGGAGCATCTCTCCTACAAAGACAGACTGAGAGAGTTGGGGTTGTTCAGCCTGTAGGAGAGAAGGCTCTGGGGAGACTTTCTAGCAGCCTTCCAGTACGTAAAGGGGGCTACAAGAGAGCTGGAGAGGTACTATTTACATGGGAATGCATGTAAATAGAACATGGAAGAATGGCTTTAAATCAAAACAGAGCAAGTTTCGATTAGATATTAGGAAGAATATCTAATGTGAGGGAGGTGAGGCAACGGGGCAATTGCCTGGAGAAGCTGTGTCTGCCCCATTCCTGAAAGTGTTCAAGGTCAGACTGGACAGGGCTTTGAGCAGCCTGGTCAAGTGTGTGGCATTCCTTCCCATGGCAGAGGGACTGGAACCACATGATCTTTAAGGTCCCTTCCAATCCAAACCATTCTATGGTTCTATGAAAGTGGAGTTTAAGAACTTTTAACTGGGGGTAAAAAAGAGTAACCATTACATGCCCATATCAGTGTGCTGGGCTAAGGAAAATACCTTCCTTGCTGCTGCAAGCTGGCAGCTTTACATGCATGTAGAAGTCTAGGAAATGTGCTCTGAATTAATTCCAGAACAACTCAGAGCAGGATTCAGCTCAGCCATCTGCAGTTTTGTTAGAAGAGGCCCTACTGCTATTGAACAGTAACAAAGGGGGTAAAATAAAGCTGCTGTAGCTTTAGAGCCACAGACCTCAGATCAAGTGTCAAACAGGTAACTCCTCAAAGCTGATTCTTCTGAGACTACAATGCTGATGGGTCTTAGATATCTTCACCCAGCATTGCTTGAAAACGCAGTGGTTGTAATCTTCCCTGAGGAAGTGGCAGCATGTCACTACACTTGTTTGGAAGTAAAGAAGGAATTTAAGGAGGAACATGAGGACAGAAATAGCACTTTTCCCACCTGTTGACCTGCACTTGGGTATACACAAGGGAACACGAGTAACTGAAAAAGCACAGGAGCGCAGATGCAACTGCTCTTCTCTCCTGTTGTTTTATGCAGACTGTGCATCCAAAACAGAGAAATTCAGAAGTACTTAGAAGAAATTTCTTCCTCTGTGTGTCCCAAGAAGCAGATTTTTGAGCAGTCTTCAAATCCAGAATTTTTCACTGACTGATCTTAAACACTTCAGCAACAATTGCATGTCCTGTTTTCCACCTGGGAAGTCTGAGACGTGAAGTGATGAACATGCATGAATTTGGTGGTGGAGACACTCTCAACATACAGGGCTGTGAAGGTCTGTACCATTTCTCCAGTACAGGCATGCAAACTGTTCTGTTAGCTGGGGCCTGACTCAATGCCAAGTGAAATCAGCACTATATGCTTCCATTGGCTTCAGTGGCAGCAATTATGTCCTTAATAGGTATGTGAATTACAAGAGAGTGAAATGTACAGACTTTGAGAGGTGATTTTATTATGTTCTTTTCCAAAGACATTTATTTTATCAGAAAAGGGAAGAATTGGTGGGCTGGATATTTTAAATATGGCTTTTAGCTTGTCATCAATATGCTTTAAAAGAGAGCTGTGAGCTGAAATTTTTATTCTTCTCTCCTTTAACCTCTTTTTTCTTTCTTTCTTTTTTTTTGCCCCCTTACAAAGAAAGTTGTAAAGTATACTTGAGTAGAGGTAGTTTGAGGTTTGTTTTTTTTTTTTAATATATATATATATATTCTTGGTGTGTATGGTTTTGACCATTATTTTTCATTACCTGTTCTGGCATGACTGAGATTTCCTGTATTATTTCTAATACTTCTTTTTCCTCCCTGGGGAAATTTCATGTCTGCTTTTAACATTTGTCCTTTATTTTTACTTTGTGAAAACTGTGGCAGGGAATGAACTTGTGTCATTGCCATATCTATTTTTTGGTTAATAATACCTTACATTTACAATATTCTAGTCTGTAATCTCCTTGGGGGACCGCCCTGCTCTAACACATTTCTATTGCTTCTCTTGTCTCCTCATGTGTTACTCTTTTCTCTACACTTTCTCATCTCTCCCTTCCATAATCCACATTTTATTCTTCACATTTAGTCCCTTTATAACCTTGGTTACTTTGTAGAGAGCATTTTTCATTCATATTGGCATACCTTTTCCTTTGCAGTATATTTACTGGCTGGGCAGCATACACAACATTCCCTGAGGCAAGCATGAATTTTACTTTGAACACCTTCCAATTTCCCCCTTCCTTTCATGATTCTATTTCTTTCACTTTTACCTGACAGTGTCAATTCTGAAAAAGCTTGCTCCATTGAAATTGAACACCCATGCTTTTTCATCTGTTTACTCCCTTGTTAGAAATATAATTAGATTATTCCTCTATTTCCCTGCTTCATGCCTTTGTGTGCTGTCTAGATCAACTAACCAAAAGGACATTAATGAAAGATTCTTTTTTGCTTCTATTCTACATTATATATAAAAAATCCTCTATATATTTTTGCTTTTTGTTCTCTCTTGAATCTTTCTCTTTTCTTACCAACACACATTTTCCCTTGCTTTGTCTGCTCTCTCTATGTGCCTTTTCTCCATTCTCCACTTCCATTTAGTTGTTCTCTTTGAGAATTTTGCTACTGTCTACGATACAACCTGTGTTTGAACTCATATGCCTTTCCTTCTGTGTCCATTAGCTTGAACTGTCAGCACTGAGAACCAAAGGTTGTAAACCTGTGCCCTGTTCCTTTCAGTAAAATTGTTGGGCTCACAAGAAGCACAAAAAAATCTCTTTGCTCAGAAGAACCCCTTGATCACTTTCAAGTGCCCCTCCCCTTTCCATTCCTCACAATGAATCTAGGTAACACTTGGCCCTTGGCTGTTATTGTTTTAGGAAATATTTTTGGTCTGGTGTGTTCAGAGACAGTTTAAAATGGGCTTGTGTGTTGTATTAAATTTGAGGATGGCCACCTGAAGACATCTTTGACAAATTTAAAATAGACTGGCTAGAACAGAAATTCTCAGGTAGGTGTCTCATAGCTCTCTGCACCCGTAACCCACCAATCTTAAAAATATATTTGGCTGGGTATATTCCTTCTTTAGAGACTTCTGCAGGTTTCTTTTAGGCTGTTTTCAAAGGACATACTTACAGGGTATACTATAGGCAATAAACAGCTTCACTGGAATGTTTGTCAGCATGTTCTACTTCAGTGCCTCTGCATTAGAGAGGAGTAGAAAAAGGATGAAGTCTTGTGCTCATGGACAGTGTAGCTGAGTCAGTGAGGAATCAGTACCCCATTCAGGTGCATTGGAAGTGAATAGGACAGTGTATTACACTGCTAGAAGAAGGCTGTTCATTCACAGTTTTTCAGGACAGGGAAGAGAGAGGAAAACTATGATCTGAAACTGAATTACTATACCTAGCATTAATTGCAGGTTAAGAGTGCTCATGAGACAACACTCATGCAGACTGCCTGGGCCCTATATATTTATGGCCAAAAAGGCAACATGGGAACCTTGATATTTAGACAGGCTGTCTTAATTTCACCTCTGGGCAACAGGTTGCCTGGGCCTTCTCTTGTATTACTGCAGGCTACTTATCAGCCTTTCTTACCACCCTGCCCCAAATGAGAAAAGCCTTTTGTATCCCTAGTTTCTAGGAGGCTAAAGCATTTGGCTGGCCTGCCTGTTCAGATGCCAGCTCCCAGCCAGTGTTCCACTCTGCTCAGACAAAGGTGTTAACCCACAGTGGGGCTCTTCCTGGGCTGAAAGAAACTTTTTGCCTCAAGCTTGTAAATATTACATAGCACTACAATAAATCAACTCTCAAAGACAGCAGCTTGGCTCTCCCAGCGCTCAGCAAGTCAGCACCCTATATGCATATAATTCTCTCCTTAGAAATTTTCATTTACAAAATATTAAATCTTGTCTTGCTTGCAAATCACAGATTTACTCTCATATAGGTATCTAATCCTCAGTCTCCTGAAAGTTAATCCTGTAGTCTACCTCTTCCCCAAAAATACTCAAAAAAGAACATAAAACAAAATATAAAGACAGCCAGGAACATGTACCTTTTAAAACTTCAAATTAATCCCATCTGTGGCATGACTGAACACAGAAATTTAATGTAAAACACATACATAGTACCCATACTTATCACTTGAAAGATTGTGGGGTTTAACAGAAACCGTTTGGTTTTTTTTATGCTAGGATTTAGAAACATATTTAACTCAAATTTTAAACACCCCCCCCCCAATTATTAGTTAGTAATACTGATGAAACATTATTAATGATAGAGTAAATATGTTGAAGTCTTATTCAAATCTTCTAAGGCATTTCATATGTCTGAGATCTAATGTAAAAGAAAAGGAGTATAATAGCCTAACAGGGTAAATGTCTTAGTTTTTAGTCTTAATCTTAATCAGCATATTTGGATGTGAGTCTGTTGTCAAGCCCATATTCACCAGATGTAGCTCTACTGCAATAAACTGAGTTAAATGGTGCCATTCCAGAATGATATCAGCTTCTCACTGAGATTCTGTGTTTCTTCAAGTCAGAGTAAAACTCAAGAAAGACCAAGCAAGCCAAAGAATTTATTCTAGTTTTATACAGGCATTGCTGAGGAAAGAATCAATCTGATTAATCAGTCAGTCATACAAGTTCATTCCTTACCATTTCTTTGAAAGAACTACATTTTTTCTGACATGCAGGATGCTTGATTTGTGCTTCCTTGCAGGAAGAAGTCAAGATATTTTGCAATTAATTTCCATGGTTCAACAAATCATACAAATCTAGGGGGAAGGGATTCTTCAATTTTTCATGAGGTCTAAGTGTGGAAATGAGAGAAGAAAATGTATGGGACTCTCACATTTCTTTGCTGGAACTTAATGGATAAAAAATGAGAATTACTAGCTTTTTAGCTAGAAGGAATAATATTTCTGAGTGCTGTGACACTGTCTTTGCAGAAAGAGAAATTTTGTGCATTTTGCTCATTATCTGGTGTCAAGTGATTATTATTCTGGTACTAGGAAGTGAAGGGATAGAGTCCTTTGTTTCTAGGTTAGTGGATGTAAGGATCTTTGGCTAACTGAAAGAAAAATTTCATGTAGTGAATGTATTCTGTTTTCTACATATGATGGTCAGACACTCAGTTTAGCTCAGAGAAAGAATTTTGTCACAATATTAGAAAGACATTTTTCAGGAACCTGAATACAAGATATTTTCAGGAAAGTGAAGAATGTGGCTTTGCCAGGGCAAGGGCAGGGAGTTTGTTCCTTCCATTTCTGTTTTGAGAAACACTGTGCTTTGGGTGTAATACATTCTCCATTTCAGTTCTTCAAAACTGCTTCCTTGGTCTGAAAGTGTCTGATCCTTTGCCTAAACATGCATATGTGTAACTTCGTACAGAATCCTTCAAGGTGGTACTATCTTAGGTTTCCAACATTGGTGTCTTTGATGAGCTGATGGCAAATGAGATCTCTCCTGATAAAAAACTTTCAATCCAGGAAAGATGTTCAGTACAATGGGAAATACATGAAAGAGGATATAGTTGTCTGGAGGGTTGCTTTCTTGCAGAGTACAAGCAGAATCTTATCTGCTCTTTCTATCAAACACATAAAATTTACACAGGAGTTAGTGCCACCTGGAATTATAAAGCAAAACAAAACAAAATTAAAAAGATAGAAACAACAGTAGAAAGGGATAGTGAGAGAGAAAAAAAAATCTTTTTTTATGTCTAAGAAGGAAACTAGACAAAGGTAATTAAAAATGAGCAAAAAGAGAGACAAAGACCTAGACCATGATATCATTATTTTTGTTGGTAGAGCAGCTTATTCGACAAATGTTCTTTTCTTTTTGATGCAGAACAATCTTCTTTTTATTGTCATTTTTACTGCTTTACCATAGAAGAGGCCCCTTTATGGGCCAAGATTCACAGGTTCCTTAGACTATGAATAATAACAGATGATTGTTATTTTCTGAGGAGTCCCTTAAGATAGAGGTATTTTTCCCACTGTGCCTCTCTGAGGCTAGGGTAGAGAACTAGAGCCTGCCCTGGGGGATGACTCGCCATTGCTATATCTGAAAAACTCCTTCCCCCCTCATCTTTGTGGAGAGACACCCTGCTATTCCTTGGCCCTCCTAATCACAGTGTGGGAACAGTGAGTGTGTTTAATAT
This sequence comes from Scytalopus superciliaris, assembly GCA_013400415.1. Classification (NCBI taxonomy): domain Eukaryota; kingdom Metazoa; phylum Chordata; class Aves; order Passeriformes; family Rhinocryptidae; genus Scytalopus; species Scytalopus superciliaris. The sequence goes on along the minus strand of VXBX01000797.1, from coordinate 849,813 downwards.
CATTAGTGCTGGAGTACTGAGATGCCACTGTGATGAACATGAATTCACTTTCTTATTACAAGATAGAAAGAGATAAGGTAAAAGCAAATTAATTTTTTGTGCTTAACTACCAGGTGTAAGTAACAAGTTATTGTATTTGATAAATCAAACAATAGAAAGCTATAATTAGTTTTGATTTTGATTTTCCATCTGAGTGCTTTCCTTATTGCAGGTGATCCAGTCAAATTAAGTTTCAAGGTATTGTACGTAGGTTCCATGGACAGAATTTGGTCTATAACAAACCCTACTTTTTTACAAAGTGAATTCTGTCCTGAAGTGAACGACCTCCAATTTTCCTTATTTGTGGGGTCACTTTGGTTGGAAGAAACTTTTAGTGGTCATCTAGTCCAACAAGGCCACAGCAAGTCTAACTTCAAACTTAAAATGAGTTACTCAGGGTCTTCCTCAGCTGAGCTCTGGAAATCCCCAAATGGAGATCCCAAAGCCTCTGTGGACAACCTGTTCCAAAGTTTGATGAATTTCATTGTGACTTATATTTTCTTTATGCCTAGCTGGTATTTCCCTTGCCGCAGTTTTTGACTCCCACCTCTTTTTCCTTCACTGGGCAATTCTGGGAAGACTCTTCGTGGAGTAGTTGAAGACAGCACTTAGGTACCTACCCCACTTTCTCCTCTTCAGGTTGAACAAGCCCAGATCCTTCAGCCTCTTCCTGGGTGTCTTATGCTCTACCCACAAGATTTGTCCTCCAATGGGCAAGTTGATAAAATTTATAATGTTTTTTTCTGGAACACCAGGGAGTTAAAAACTGGGCACAGTACTCCAAACAGGATTTCAGAAGTGCTAAAGCGATGAGAATAATCACTCCTCTTGACCTGCTGTCGTGGGTTCGACCTTGGCAAAATGCCAAACCTCCCCAAGACCCGCGCAGTCCCAGTGAAAGGAGGGAAGGAAAAAAAACCCTGAAACTGGAAAGAACTATATACATATATTTACAGGAAAGTTACAATACATATACGTACAAATATAAGAAAAAACAACAATAACTTCATCCAGAGCTATCCACCCCAATAACACACAGATTTCACCACCCAAAACCCACACAGAAACAAAACTAAACACGTTTCTCTGAAAGAGCACCCAGCAAAGCAATATCAAACAAAAGTATTTACTTCCCAGAGACCAGAACTGCTGTGGGCATCTCGGCAGGGAAGCGGCCAGGCCTATTGCTCTGGGAGCAGCAACAGGGAGTCCTCACCACCACACCACATGGAGAGAGGGAGGGCAAGAGAGCGGGGATACCTCCCCCACTAGATTCATACTCAACTTGACGTCAGATGATATGAAATACCTCTTTGGTTGCTTAAGTCAGGTGACACTTGCCCCTCTGAATCTACGGAGTGCCCCATGGCCCAAAAGACTGGGGCCTACTAAATTTGGTTTCAGGCCTAACTAAACTAAGGCCTTAATCTAAGTTTTGGGGGTTTATCCAACCCATCACACCTGCTGTCTATGATTATGTTAATGGTCAGGAGGTTTAGAGAAGTGATTCTGCCTCTCCGCTCTACCCTCCTGAGACCCCACCTGGAGTACTGCATTCAGCTCTGGGGCCCTCAACATAAGAAGGACATGGACATGCTGGAATGAGTCCAGAGGAGGCCACAAAGATGAACAGAGGGCTAGAGCATGTCTTCTATGAAGACAAGTTGAGAGAGTTGGGGTTCAGCCTGGAGCAAAGAAGGCTCTGAGGGAAACCTCATTACAATTTTCCATTACTTAAAAGGGGATTATAGAAAAGAGGAAGAGTGACTTTTTACACAGGCAGATAGTGATAGGACATGGGGAATGGTTTCAAAGTGAAAGAGGAGAGATTTAGACTAGGTATTAGTAAGAAATTCTTTACTCGAAGAATTGAGTAATGAGGCGCTGGAACACATTGCCCAGAGAAGTTGTGGATGCCCCATCCCTGTTCAAGGACAGGTTGGATGAGGTTCTGTGTGACCTGATCTAGTGATTGGCATCCCTGTCAGTGGTAGGGGGATTTGAAATACATGATCTTTATGGTCCCTTCCAATGCAAACCAGTCTATGGGTCTATGATAATAAAGCCCATGGTGCTGCTATGCTTCCTGGCTGCAAGAGCACAATGCTGATGCCTCCAGTCACATTCATGTGAATTTGTGTAACTTCTTCAGTCTCATATTCTTGATTACTGATTTAATTAGGAAAATGTCTGACGTCGTAACTCCTGTCATCTAATCTGGAATTGTCTGACATAGCTTTCACAAAAAGGATATCATATTCAATTGAATTAAATCTGCTTTGCACATTATGAAGCGATGCATTCTGCCTCAAAGTTCATGAGCATGCCTCTTCCTGGCAGACCAATCCATACAGTATTTTCCATGATTTCTGAGGATACATGAGTTTATATACATACTTTTTCATAAAATAAAATTTGCATAAGAAAACTTAAGAACTAGAACTGTGTTTCATTAAGTAATTAATTCCACATGGAGGTTCAACAGGATAAAAGATAAACAGCACTGAATTAACATTAATCTTGTTTTAGATAATCCCTAAAGTGGCTTCATGACAACAATCCAAAGAGATGCCATCTATCTGTAGGACACTGCATGCAGAGAGAAAGGAAATAAAGTATTATGGGGCATGTAGAAGTCTGCAGTATCTGTGTCTTAGAGGCATAACCCCTGTCAAATTCTGTAGCATGGGTTGCTCTTATGGAGGACAGGAAGGTAGAAAAACTGGTAACAGTTTCTGAGACCGAGGACCAGACTGAGGAAAGCAAAAATTCCTTGCTTATAGACAGAAAAAATTAGCAGAATGGAGGCAGGGCTTTAAATACGAAACATGGAATGGTGTATTGTGATGGCTTTGCAATGTAGCTTTGATTCAACATGGCAGAGAAGGCGCAGCCATGAGAGGGATTTAGTGAGGGGTGTGTCTATGGCCAAAGTAGAAATTGCTTCAGAGGCAAGTTCAAGATGGAAAAATCAAGGCAAGGTAATAAGGTTGGATGAAAGTTTCTACCAGAAGCTGATGGATAAAAGCTTGGATTAGAGCATATGTTAGCTATCTGCAGATGTTATGGAGGATTAGCCAGAGAACAGCTATCTGGACAGCAGTGTCCTCCAGGCTCAGACCATTGCAAAGGTGCATTAGTCCACTCAAGAGCAGGAGAAATTGTTATGGACAGTACTGCACTGAGAAATACTCTAGCCAGAGGCCAAGGTTGCATCCAGACTGCACCATTTGTGGAATGATTTTCTCTTAATGCTGAGGAGAATCAAACTCATGAGGTGCTTCACGATGACAGCATAAAACACTGGGAACATCGAGGGAAAAAAAAGGACGATTTAAACTGACCGTTTCCTTATGAAATTAGAGTTAGAACAAAGACATACCATTTCTTCACAGTAAAACAGAAGAAGGAAAGAAAAGAGTGCTTAACTCTCTGAAAGGAAAATTGAAGATTTCCTTTGAGAATTTTGGTTCTCTGGAATCAAGAGTCAGGGAAGGGCTTTGAACCAAAAGTAAATCGTTTAGCTCATTTAGCTATTGGAAAGAACAGTGAGTTCTGAGATAAAGTTGTTACAACAAATAAAGGAACTTGAGAGGGCAGTAATTTTAAAAATCATTAAGAAAAAAAGAAAAGGAGAAATCATTAAGATTTAATAACCCTTTAAATGAATGGTATAGGGCCTCCTTAGAATGCAAAAGACCTGAATGACCTTATTAAGAACAGACAAAAATAGGAATTTACCAGAACCCACAGAAACTGGATGGAGTTGTATTACAAGATATACATCAAGAAACCAGAGGTTGTTAAATTAAAATTGGGACAGAAAAATCACTTACTGCACAGTTTTTCAAATAAAACACAAAATCTAAAGCAGACAGCAATTTTAGTGGGGAAAATATTTATTTTACGTTACAGGATATGCCAGAGATCCAGAAATATGCAAGGTCAGAAAGTAGTAACTGGAATGATACATATTAAAAGCAATATTTCTGGAACAAATCCCTTGAGAAATTACTTGTATGGATTTTGTCCAGCTGCTGGAAAAAGCTTATGAAGTAGTTGTTTCAGAAATATTGCTATGCAGATGGTGGTGGTTTAGACCCATTCTGTGCTTCCTCCATCCTGATTTAGTCAAAACTCCCACTAAAATTGATCAGTGAATGGATTACTTGCAGGATAACCCACTTACTGTAGTCCCTGGTTGAGCAGTTCTTTCATGCTTGCTTTCTCCCTTGTATGTGGTTTACAGGATAATGGTATTCCCTGATGAGTTTTAAATTGGATTTCTCAGCTGAGGAAACAAACTGTTCATTCACTAAAACAGCAACAGAATGGAAGACTTTTGGTGTCTGTGGGAACTGAAACTGATAAAGATTACTAAGCTTAGAGAGTTCCTTGGGTTTTCTAATGTTTGGAGGTCTCCATGCAGTATGGCACTAAAACTGCCATACTAGTGTGATGGATTAACAGTCTGAGGCCTTCAAAGTACCACAATCAATGTGCAATGTAGAGACTGATGGTTAGGCTGGATCAGCCCATCTAGCTAGTCCAATCACTATGCAGTTGAGGAAAAGAAAATTTAACAGTAAGAAGATTTTGGAGTGAGAGTAGGTAGAAATTAATCTAGTCATAATAATTTCAACTCAGAAATAAAGAGGGAGGGAAATTAAAATGCTGAATCATTTCTTTCTGACATTTTAAAGTATCTAATATTAAGTGAAATATTTTACTATGGAATCATGAGAATGTTATTTTCAACACACCTTAGAGAAAATCTTTGATATAAAATCAATTCTTTGGTATTAAAACAATATTTTTTGGCTTATACAACCTGAAATACCTTTTGAAATATAAAGAAAACAGAATAAGGTGATTGACATTAAGTCATGAAAGTAATTTTTTTTAAAGCAAAATTCATATTGAATTTCTCTTTTAATTGAAAAAAAAAATTCCTCAGACATACCTGAACTAGGGATTTTATTCCCTTTGAATTTTATTCCCTGTTGCTATCCTGATCTCATGATTCAATTCTTATTATGAGGTAAAACAGGAAAAAGTTAAATGTTGGAGTTAAAAGTCAGTCAACATGTCAGGTTCACCAGTTATTGTAGGGAACCATCGCATCTGCAAACTCTAAATGTTACTGAGGTAAAGTATAAGAAATGTGTGAAGTGAAGGGATGTCCTTATGAGAGGGTGTACCACACTGCAGACAGGAAAACGAGACATGGAGTAGCCCAAAGCTGAGTAGTCAATTGGTTAGGAGCAGAATTCAGTTCTTCATCCAGCGGCTTTGTTCATTAGGTCATAGTGCCCACAGTATGAAACAACAGGCATATTTTTTTGTCTTTTCCATTGGCTGTGAGGTTCTTTGCATACTTATGGAATGGTGATGGTATTTGCTGAACTTCCCAAAACATGTCCGTTTATCAGAGGCATTTTGGGGTTTAAAAAAGCTCAGAGAAACAGATATTTTTTCTCTTTCTCTAGAAAAAAAAAAAATCATACAAAATAACATAATGAAGATGATTGTAGGGTTTGTTCTTTCCTCAGAGAGATCGCCTTTGGGTGGAAGATGCTTCATTTAGCTTTGGATGCAGGACAGTGGTCTAAAGAAGCAAATATATCCTGGGCCTTGGCACAGCCAACTGGCACAAAGAAAACATATAGTAATACATCTGCTTTTCTTCTGATTTTCAGGTGGCCGTGTGCCATCCTGGGTGGGAGCTCAAATGGTGCAGGAGTCCGTGTTTAATTGTCTGGACATAAGTGCTTCTTCCTTACAGGTCAGCACAAGCCCTTACTTGGCACCAAGGGACATACAGCAGAAGTCTATAAAATTATGAGAGTCAAGGAGCAGGCCAGAAGTGAATCATAATTTACTATTTTTTCCAATACAAGAACTAAGGGAATTTAAATGAAACTAGCATGTGGCATGTCTGGAAATTGAAAACAAAGTGATACTTCATATAACTTGTGAAACTCATAGTATTGTACATGATAAAACATGTATGAGTCAGAAATGAATAGGCCAAATACATGGAAGAGAATGCTCAGAAAAAAAAAAAAAAAAAAGAGAAAACAAGCAATCAAAACCAAAACAAAACAGAAAAGAAGCTGCCATGAGGTGAAGATTCCTATAGGCTTGTAAACACTGCAGAAATTTCTCAAATTCTTCTGTGTTGTCCACTACTAGAGACAGGTACTGAGCTAATCCCCTTTGTTCTGCTTTACAGATGTTCTTATAGCTTTATGGTCTTTGATGAAATGAATTAGACACTGAAAACACAAGAGCTTGTAAGAATAGAGACATGATAAAGAAGTAAATACCATCCAAGGCAAATTCAAAACAAATATAGGAAATATTTTTCTCATGCAGTCACTGTCATAATAAGCTACTGAGACAAGAGTTTCACAAGTTTCAAAAAGAATTTACTTGGAGAACAAGAACAGCCAGAACAAAAAAGTTGTGTTAAATCATGTTACTCAGTGTTTATACAACTAAAAATTATTAGAGTGTGATGTAAGTGTGAGGCAGATTATCCTATCTTGTACAATGTAAGTTGTTTAATGCCTCCTCTGAATCTTCTGGTGTTGTACAGCTCTGGTTAGAAACTGGGAATGGCACTGGCTTGTTCAGTATAGTGATTTCTTTGATGCTATAGGTATGTTCATGACATAGTGTGCATCTGAAGAAATGGAACCGAAAGGGATTGAAATGAAAAGGAGGAAAAAAATTGAATTGAGGTCTAAGCAACACATATGAAAAACCTCCAAGAGTAGTTGGTGGAGTTTTCAATTTTCTATGTAGTCTATGTAAGACTTAGGAGTTAAATGAGTACAGAGCTGTACTGAAGCCCTTCAGTCTCTACTATCAGCCTTCCAGGTTGGTTAAATCACACTGGCAAGATGAGACTCAACAACGGTTCGGGACAACAGAGTCAGAAAGGACACCTTGGCAGAGCCTTCAGCAAACAGTTGCCACCTCTTCTTATTGTACACTAGGAAAATAGAAGTTTTCATTAAAAAAAAAAAAAATCCCACAAAACCAAAGCAAAACTTTCAAAATGGTTTAAATGGAAAATTAAGGCTATAGAACAGGCTTGTTAATGCAGCACGTCAGATCTCTCCTGTCCTCTAATGACTCATCCAGTAAGATCATGAAACTGGCCATAGCAGGTGGGTTTAAAGGTCCACTTAACCCTAATCCTATCAGTTTACGTGACCAGAATTGGATTTTTAGAGTATGGGAGTAGGGCCATGTAGGCATTTAGTAACATTGTCACAGTGTTGTATTTGGTGGATTCATACTCCCTTTTTTTTTTTTTAAGAAACCTTATCTTCCTTTTATATAAACAAAGACTTTCACAGAAAAAGAAAAAAACAAAACAAAACCCCTGTGTCTAGGGAGATCACAAGGGTTTGCCTAGAAAATGTCTGTTGTTAAACACATGACCTAGTCCTTTTAAAACATTATTCTTACTGAATACCTCTTTTCCTTTTTAATCTTTTCTTTTCTTTTTTTCTTTTTTTTTTTTTTTTCTTCTTCTTTTTTTTTTTTTTTTCCTTTTGGAACTGACCCAGTTTTTAAATCCCCGCCAAAGAGCTGATGGTTTGTAAAAGAATCCATGCAGTGTGTTATAAATCAATTCAGGCCTTCTGTAACTGATGAGGATAGATAGTGCTACATCACTATCATCTCACCATTGAAGTAGTTAACCCGATATAGATCTTTCCAAAGCATGTTTTTTCATGTGTTAGCAATGAAGTGAAAAATCCAAGCTTTTGGTATGGCTGATGCTCTTTCACTTCACATCCATGCATCCCTCATTAAAAGCTTGAGGCCTCAGCCCTGCAACATGCTGTTGAGGAATTTCAGTGTATCCCTACTCAGCAAAGCATTGAAGAACATGTTTATGTATTCCTGAGCTCAAAGGAGGGTAAGTACATGCTTAAATATTTACTTCATAGTGATGCTTATACACGAATTTAAAGCTAAGTCTGTTCTTCGAGTCTCTTCAACTGGGTGTGAGTGAAACCATAGGAGAAACACCATAATGAAAACTATCATTACACACACTGCTCCCTCCTGTGGGCACCGGTGTGCACCAATTCAGCAATTCTCCCTGTGGGTTGGCAAAATCAGTTTGAGAATCAAACCCAGCAATGACAGGCTTCAGAAGTGCTGAGAAGTCCCATTTTAGTGTTTTTAGCAAAATGTTTTGATTTTTCATTTCAAAATGTCTCAGGAGAACAAAATCAAAACATGACTGTTTTGATTAGCCCCAAAAGATTTTTCTGAAATATTGTGTCACATAAAATTATTTTTTTTCCAAGCTGCTTCTGAACGAAAAGGGAAAAAAAAAAATCCGAATTTTTCAATATGCAGGACAAAAAATTCCCTGTTACCTTTCTTAAAGATGGCAGAGTATGAAATGAAGAAGAAAGATGATTTTTTAGAATGCTATTAATGCCTGAGAAAGAATATATTTTTCCAATTACTTTTTTGAGTGTTGTACTAGAGGAATACTGAACTTCCATTTAATTTATTTGGGTAAATGAAAGAAATATCTCACTTCTGTCCTTAAAATTCACAACAGGAATAAAAAAAATTAGAAAATATTTCTCTTTACAACAAATAGAATGTAAACAAAAATTATCAGCGTTAAAACTGTAACATTTACAGACTACCACAAAAAAAAAAAAGGGGGGGGGGACACCATAAATATCTTAACTTTATAAAAAAAAAAATAATGGAAAAAGTAATCAATACCAGTATTTCCAACCAATACACAAATGTCTCAAAGGAAACTGAAGCTGGCTTGGCTGTGCTATTTCTTTACAGATACAGGGGGGAGAAAAAATCTCACTGTCAGAGGTCTTTTAACCTAAAGGATACAGACAAAGGGGAAGGTATGAAACCTAACTCCATAGAAGGAAGAAAACACTGATTGCTAATTTTATATTTTATTAGTGTGGTTATTAGGTATATACTTTATATCATTGCCTCAGATTACCTATCAAATCCTACATTGCAGTTTGTACAGCCTGATCTTGGTTAAAGACAAGACTATAAAAACTGATATGTTTGTGGTATGATGGCTAAAATTTTTTTATCTGATAAATCCTGCTGAGCTTCCTCCATATTATTTTTTCAGACAGTCAGCTCTACCAAGTGGAACACTTATTTAAATACTTCCCATAAAAATTCACAGCTAAGTGAGCTAGAGAAAAATAATAAATGGTTATCACATGCTGTCTGTATAAACTTTCATTTTTGACAGGACTATTGGGAGGGTTAATCATAATTATATGATTCACATAGTTTAGTGGGTGCAGACTGTTCAGAAAGGTACAACATAAAAATACAGAAAGACAACCCTTACTTCCCATAACAGTTTTTCTTATAATCACCTTTGAACTAAAAATATTACTTGGTTGGCTATATTAATTTAATCTGAGAGTTTGGAAAGCAATGTCCTTATTTTCAAGGCTGGCGATTTCCATACCTAACCCTAGGAGGCTACAAGAAAATGGAACCTTACAAAAAAGATCCTCATGACAAGCATGGCTTCTTCACAAGGTGACTGTTCGCTTTTTTTGTATGTTCTGGAATTAAAATCTAACAGAGAGGGCAGAAAGGACACACAACAGGGGACACACATTGAACTACAGTGACAAAAGGAATTGAGCTTGGCTATCCATTTTACAGACCGCAGAAAAGACCTTGATAAATGGCTAGAGGAGGCTCTGTGGATCTCATCCAGAAACATGTCCTGTCTGTCTGTACCAAGATGAACCAGTATTAAAGTTTTCGGCCAAATTCATTATTCCACTGAGTTCAGTGGATTAACAACACAGTTTACTTGCTGATCATCTGTGTTCCTATTCATAGCTATATATGAGTTCTACTGATGAAAAATACAGATTTGAGTGCAGACAAGACAGTATCATATTCACTAATAAATAAATAAATCCAAAGGAAAGGGAAGAACCTACTCATTCTCATTTCTGTGAGAAATGTTCTGAGGGAACTCAGACTGTATCTGTGTGTCGTAAAACAGAAGTTGAGCCTAACCACATCAGGAAGCTGATTTTCAGACCAAATTCATGAGCCTGAAATTAGACTTCTTTAGTATCACTCATATATCTGCATGTCTACTACTCACACTAATTCAAGATAACACTGTTCAAACATGTCTAACCCTATATGGCATTGCAGTGCCCCAAGTGATTTTTTTCTTGTTTTCTTTCTGCCAGAGCATGTTATGGCTATTAATTCTGACACCTGGACATCATTTCCTATTGGTTCTTGAAAGCATCATGAAACAGGGCTATAAAAACCATGTAAATCTTTCCTAATTCCTATCTTAACCAGCTGACTTTCTTTTCACTGTGACACAGTGGAGGGAAATTAAATCCTATTGTTTTATCTATCTAAGGGCTAATATAGCACTTGAATATATGACACAAAACACAGCATTTACAATTGATTAAACACTGGAGTAAATTTCGTCTCAACCCAACATCCAGAAATTCCAGTGTTGCTGGATATTGGACTGAACTAGAACTTGAAATCTCTAAATCTGCATGCTTTAGAGGGTTTATAATTGAAATGTGTATAATGTAGATTAAACTCAGACATGGTGAAAAACCCTAATCTCAGCCATTATTTTGGTACCAAAAATTGAATCAGGAGGGTTTAAGTTTCTGACGCAGTAAACTCTTTGTTTATTCTATGAAACAAAAGAAAAACAAAATAAGAAGACTAAACTGGACATAATGGAATGGGAGAATAATTTGTTTCACAGGATTTTTTTCTTGTTTTCCTGTGGAGTTACACAAGGGGGGACCTGATGTTTGAAAACTTACTATGGATGAATCATTTCAGGATTCCATTTTGATGCACAGCTCATAAACTACAAAAGGGACAAAGATACAACATTAGAGGGGAGACTAAAATCACAATATTAAAGAATTTCCACAGAGAAGTCTATGTTTGGGAATTATTTACAGGTTTTTTATGCACAAAACTATCTAGAATTGGGTTGGAGTTTGTGACCTGCAATCTGAATAATGTGAATAAGTAAATAGCAATTCTCATTTGTGGGAAGGAGGGATTAATGCATCTTTCTAGATAGTGGAAATCACAGTATTAGTAAAAAGAAAAAAAATATTTTCTTTTCTTAAGTTCTCTTCTATAAGAAGTGAATAGATAAAGCTATTGAGACCATTCCTGCAAAGTAATATCTGGATTTGATTCCCAAATTTCATGGACAATATAAAAAGAAATTCGGAAATCACTCATGAAAGAGCACTAAGTATAGTCTGATATATAGGAAACCTGCCTTATAACGTGCTTGATTTGTTGCTTATCCATGGAGGACTAAAAATTTTTTTCTGTTAAATTCTATAGCTGCCTACATTAATTTCACAGAATATGCCAAGCTGGAAGGGACCCACAAGAATCACTGAGTCCAACTCCTGGCCCTGCACAGGACCATCCCCAAGAGTCACACCATGTGCCTGAGAGTATCATGCAGATGACTTGAACTCTGTTAGGCTCGGTGCTGTGACCACTTCCCTGGGGAGCCTGTTCCAGTGCCCAACCGCCCTCTGGAAGAAGAACTTTATCCTGATATTCAACCTAAACCTGCTCTGACACAACTTCAGGCCATTCCCTCGGGTCCTGTCCCTCGTCACGACAGAAAAGAGATTTGTAAGACTGAAGGCTCTTATATCAACAGAAAGAGAAAATAATACAAAGCTGTAATGATGGAAAGTGAAGAGAAAATCACATTAAAAATTCCAAGCAAGTTTGGTAACTGAGCATGATAAAATGTAGTTAAATATAAATAAACTCAACTTTTCAGCACTTCAATTTGTTAACACTGACTTGTATGGTTTGCTCAAAATCTACTGAAATTTGAAAACATGTTATGGGCTAAAAATGTTAATTGCAGAACAAAACTCTATGTTTTGGGTTATGTAAAAATCATCTTCTTTTGAGATTTTTACATATTTTAGAACTAGGAATTCTTAATTCAGAACTTCTTGATTCAGACTGCATTTTCTGATTGTAAAGATCATGGCCAGAATGTGGCCTAAGAAACCACTATTTTACTGTGCCAATGGGATTGATCTCAGTTTCATAAGCTCCAAAATACTTTTCATTTGCATGCTGCATTTAATACACTGTTCTCTTTGCCAGACACTCAAAGAATTGCACTTTGACTTTGAACTTTATTAGTTCTATTACCATATTTTCTGAGTCAGTCTTCCTGCTTTGTTTCAGCAATTTCCATTCCTTTCATCCATCTGTGAGATTTGTGGTGCAAACAAATCAATTTTCTGGGCTGTTGCTCAGTTTTTTAAAGGGAGAGATGTCTGCAGTTGTGGTTACTAAAATCTGAGAAATTTGAAGGGGGACACATGAAGACACTAATTTCTTCCCTTTTTAGTGGAAAAAATTACTTTGTGCTGTTTTACTTTCCTGGGTATCTGAGGCTCTGCACTCAATATAACTTTTGTCAACTAAGTGTTCCTCAGTAGATAAACAAACAGTGAACACAAATGGGGAAACAAACCTTAAAGTTGTTATGGGAAAGAAGCTTTGACTCAGTTCTCAATTCTGCTATAGGCTCCATTGGTGAGTTTGCATAAAACCTTCAATTCTATATGCTTCACTTTCCTCCTCCATAAAATGGGATTAGAAATATTTTCTGTAAATATTTTCCATTATTTACTTGCAGTTAGTGATGTCTGTTATCATGTCTGTTACTGCATACTTTGCTGGAAAATTCATAAGAGTGCATAAAAAGCAGAAGCACTACCCAGGGGTTTGACTCATCCAGGCACCCAAGCCTCTCTTACAGTCTTTATCTTCAGTTGATTGATAGGCACTACTTTGTTTTACTTTGTAACAGCACAGAAAATTAGATATATAATTGTATTATTATCACACTTAGGAACCAGCCAAGGACTTTATACCAGTACTGCTCATTTACAAAACAGAGTGGTTCCTAGTCAACAGAAGTTACAATCTCAGTATAAAACAAGCCATGAGAATGAAAGAAATCTGATGAAACAACAAAGCAATTTAATTAATTTTGCTGTTCATCCTTGTCAGCTGCTTTGATGCCCCATAGCACCACAAGAAATAAACAGTTGATGCCTCAGAGTTTTTTACTTTTAATTTTTAAATTCTTATAGATTTCAGAAGTTATTGTAGATTTAATGTACCAGTAAAATGACCTCAGTAACTAAATGTTTACACATACCACCCCCATCCTATATCAATCCTTCAAAATTCCAGCAGCTGCTGTTTAGTCTTCGTTTTAAGGTAGAATTGCAGAAAAGCACCATGAAGCCTGCACTAGAAGATAAAAACAGACAGAAGGACCTCCAAATCTAGAACTTTGGAAGGCCTCCAAGGACCTGACGTGCTGCCAGGAATATGAAGATGATGAAATAGAGGTCCCAGACCCCCAGACTCAATTCCCAATGGGGTGTGCTGGGCGCAGAATGGGAGAGGACTGGAGTGAGCAGCAGAATGGGATTGGATGGACATTACTGTAAAATCTTGAAACCAGGGTCAGAGGGGGATTTTATGGATATATGTGGATTTTTGTGTATATGTATTCCTGGAACCTGAAGGCTCATTAAAGCTTCTGCTCTCCTTATCTCCTACTAAATTAGCCTGGAGTTTTGTTCCTCCTCATTCTTTAAGGCATCAAGTGAAAGCTACTTCTGTTTAAGAGACCTAAATTTAGGCATCTGCATGAAGGTGTCACCACCTAACTGAGTGGCCATGCTCTCATTATAGTCAGGGATGCAAAGCGTGTCTGAAACAGCCTCCAGCTGTTCATGTAGTTGGTACATCCCCCTTAGCATAGATACACACATAGAGCAGAGCTTGCCTTTCGCTGACACTGTAGCTTGCTGAGGTTGTTAGAAACACACCAGTGTGAAACAGATACCAAAGAGACAAAAGTAAAACCTAAGAGATCCAGTGCAGATTTTTGCTGTATTGTTGCAAATGGCATGTTTACTAATTCACAACACATTTATTACCAATTAGAAATGCTTTTTTCTAACTTACAACATAAAGCAAATGGAGCAATGGTATATCATACAAAATACGTGATTCGCCTTGGAACTGCCAAAGAGGATTTCTCCCAGACTTTCTGCAATGCATCAGTTACCTCAGACAATTTGCTGCCAGGGACAGCAACAACTATACCTCTGGATCTGTTAAGATAAAGGAAACATGTCATGCTGTCCACTCTTGTAATGTAATGGGCCTGTAAAATTTTTCAAAGTTTTCCCAGAAAAAAATAAGAAAGCACAAAATTAAATGTAAAGCAAATGAGGGCTTTCTTTCTGTTGACCATTTTCTATAATGTTAGGATATATGTTTCAAAGGAGCAGAAACAGCCTAGTATTGAAGTAAGATTCCAATTGGAATTGAGGATACTTTTCTGGAGCTTCACTAAAGTGGCTCCCACTTTTAAAGCATCAAAGTGGCAACAAAAGAGTTGAGAATGGAGGTAGAAATTGTTTGGTTTGAAATTGCTGGTATACCGAATGTACATGAAACATCACATGAATGTTATTTTTCTGCACTAGGATTCTGCTATTTCGGGGTGGAAATGACTAGTGAAAAAAAGTAATTTTCAAATTTAAGATGAACTTTCAGTTTTGCTGTACTTGGATTTCTAAAAGATTTTTAGGTCAAGGAAAAACTAATAGAATTCTCAAGTAGGAGGATCAGAACCTGCAAATCTCCAATTATAACCTTTTCATTCATCATCTGAAAAAGAAAAAAGGATGATGGGACTCAAGTAATCAAGTCTAGCTTCACTAATTTCCCAAAGAATAAGTTTGATTCTGTGGTGATCTGTGGTAAAGACTTGTGTGGAAATGGAATTTGGAATAAGAAGGTGAGAGAAGCTGAAAGATCTATATTTAGAATTTTGGTCATGCTATGTCTCAATGTAATGACTAATTAGTAACTAACCACCTAATTAGTAATGTATCATTGTAGTGCACGGTGTAGTGTAGCTGGAACAGAATCATATAGATACTTCATTAAAGAGTGAAAAGCAGCAAAAGCTGCACAGAACTGAGAAAAATATTTGTGTTGAAAGCATCCTTACTTCTTAATGTTGCTTCCCATACTTTCTATTTTAAAACAGTTGCAAGTTTTCTGAGCCCAATGGAACTTGAAACAATAAAGTACATTTTTAAACTGTTAGTTTTGATCAGAGTTCACATCACACTCCAAGTGCAAAGGGTTGCACAATAAAAGATTTTGTATCCTTGAAAAGCTAGAGGTTAATTATTCTAGTTATTTTCGAAAATATCTTGGGAATTTTTTTAAATAACAAAAGAGATATAGTTGAAAGTATGGTAAAACATTATGACATAGCAGAGTTATTTTACACAAAAATCTTTCAAAGTGCAGCTTGTAAATGCTCAAATACTACACTTTACCTATATATATTTATACATTAGGTGAATTTGGTGCTCACAGGATGGCTTTGATTTACAGACTGGAAAAGTAAAACCTTCCACATTCTCACTCTAACACTGATAGATCATGGTGTCCTGTAACTCACAGACTCTCAGCTCAAACACCCTTTTATTGTGCCTACAGGCCCACAATTAATTGTATGGGTGTTTGTTGCACAAAGGAAGGTGAGACAGGTCCAAATACATGACGATGTATGAGCAGGGTCTTTAGCAGATGACACACATCAACTCCAATGTTGAAAGCTATATTTTGATAAAGAAAAGAAGAGAGAGAAAGTGAAGGGATCAGGGAAAGCATTGGGAAAAGGAAGAGGAAAGGGAGAAAGAAAGGGAGAAAGAAAGGGAAAACTCTCCAGTAGCCAGGCAGGAGGAACCATGATGGGTATTCAGGGTGAGTGTCCTCCAGTGGGGGTTCTCTCCAATGCAGCAAAGAAGCAACAGCAAAGATGTTTGATGATGGTGATGATGAGAACAATGATGGCAACTTTCACCATGCTTTTACCCTAGCATCATAATATGTTTAATCAGGAACTGCTCAAGCTTCCCATTCCTTGTTTCTGCCAGTGAAACTATTAGTCTTGGTTGGAGTGTGCTAACTGGGCATGGATGTTGCACATTGATTGGCTGACTATTATCTACTTTGTTGCCTTTTTTTTGTTGTTTGCTTGTTTTTCTTTTTTATAAAGGGAAATCTGCAAAGCAAGAAAAGTGAGTTGTTTCTTATGCTAATAACCTTTGCTTCCCATGAGAACCTGTGAGAACACCAACATCAGGGTTTGGCAGGCACAGGGTTGTGGGGGCAGTAGCACCTTAATTTTAGGATGGGAGAAACAAGGGTGAAAGTGCCACAGAGACTTTGGAAAACCAATGTTACAGCACCTTGGGTGAAAAGGTACAAAACTGCCAACTCCAGGTCCTTAGCACTGCTGCTGCTTAAGGCATGAGGATACCTCTGTTGTTGGGCTTCACTGCTGGCCAAAGAATCCTATTTTGTCACCACTCTGTATATTTCAAATAATCAGCCAAAGATATTCCTCCAGACCCTGGTCCATGAAGATGCTTATTCCTAAATTTGATGTTGACACTGGAGAGCTCTCAGTCATTGCTCCTCATCCTGCAGGTGGAGGTGACAGCCGCAAGAGCTTAGATGTGACAGATGTTTGTGTCAACATGCATAGTCAACTTCAGTACAAACATAAACTAGGCCAGGAAACCATCTTTGCCCAAGGAGTAGCGATTAGCAGCTCAGGGCAATGGTTTCCAGCTGTCCCACCACAGTCCTCATGAACTGAGCTGTCAGTCTCACAGATGTAGCACAAGGGAAGTAGAAGAAAGGAGATCTGAGTCATTTTCAGACTGACTGCTGCACGCATCTGTTCCTCCAGGGACTTACAGGGAGATCTGATACTTCTGTATGAAACTCTCACTCTGCGGTTACACAGTTTAGAAAGGAGCAAGAACTACTGAAATTTGGGAACGAGGGCCCTATGCTTAGACATCTACTGATCTTGTTAGCCCAAAATGGTCAGACAATCTTTACTGCTTTTAGAGGTTAAGCGTTGCTATAGAATTTGTGGTCAGATTTTTGTTTATTTAGGTGGAATACAGAACAACTTTAGTTAATCTAATGTTTCAATATAGTTTTGTTAGCATACATCTTAAAAAATGTACAAATAAACTTCCTGAAGAAACCGAGATTGGGGAATACTACACCCTACTTCTAGTTTTGGGGAACTGATACCTGAAAAGCTGCTTCATTTGAAGCAATTTCTTCCTAAAAGCAAAATTTTTTTTCTATACAGTCCTTCATCCAACTATATTCTTATGTGACATCTAAAGAAAATAAAAAATGCCACTTAGACTCTATCTTCCTCCTGGAAGATGTTTTTTCGAGACATGGTAACAGGCAGAGTTGTCCACGCAGGAGCATGTGACACACTTAAATTAGCTTTAATCTCTGTGGGAAATCCAGCTCTTCAGTGTTACTGCCAACCAGTAAAAGGGGAGTGAAAGGCAAAAAGCCGGCACTGTGTTGTGAGCCGAGGTGCAAAATACTTCAAGCACACTGCAGACGTCTATTATCTTGGAGGGAAAACAATGCTCCTGTAGATCCAGCGGACATGTCAATAGCCTTTGTTGTAGGATTCCAGTGAAGACTGTAGGAAACTGTGTATCTCATTGTCACCTATAAAGAGAGGATGGATGCCTTAAACATAGCTTTAGAATTTGATCTGGTGGCAAGACACTTTTAATAAGCATCATTATATATTAGCCTTACCAGGTAATCTGTCAGTATCTTAGAAACTGACTGAGTTATGAAACATAAAGAAATTAAAGCAGCACAGTAGGACCCAAATGGCATTTTTAGTACATCAAAAATAAAATTTCTTTACAAACTGTTTGAAATTTCCAATTATTGAGATGTTCTTTGTGTGTTTGTTCATATGAGTTCTTTCCTAAATAAGCAGAGGTAGGAGGACAGACTTTTTCAGCACACAGAAAGAAAGCAAAAATCACAAAGAGGGTGCCATCCTAGCAGATTAAGTCCTCCCTTCAGTCTGTGTCATGGACTGCATTTTTTATAATATCTGAAAAATTCATTTTATCTGAACTTTTCAAATTTTATTTATCTATTTTTTCACATCACATCATACATTTGAGAGAAAAAGTAATTTGAAACTAAACAAAAATATTGCATTTAAAAATTTTGAAAGAAAATAGATTTTTGTCAAAATAAGAAATCAACCAAAAAACAACCTCTATACTGAAATTCTTCAATTTGACAAGCAAGATTTTTTAGTGGAAAAATTGAAACCACTCTTAATTAGCTTCTCTTATTAATGTCAAGTTCTCAGTCAATGGGTAGTTGAAATATTCAAGAATATAATTATTTTCTTTAAATTCCTGATACAGATAAAGTCCTTCAGGAAAATTTCCTCTGCAACTTGCTGTGAAGTAGGGCAACATTTAAAACCTGTGTATGAAGTGTTAAGCAGAAAAAACTGATCATTTAAGGATTATTTTGATTTCTTACATTGGCAACAATCTCTTGGCACATAATGTGACAGGATGAAATACATTAATTTTTCTATGTACTCCATTGCTTGGATGACTCTTTAGGTATGAGCCAACATCTGTAATTCTATCCTGCATCATCCTTTGGTAAGTGAATTTCATGCCTTCGGAGCTCAGACAGGCAAAAGAACTACTTGCAAACCAGGAGATTCAGCTGCCTTAGAGCTCTGAATTTGCTTTAGAAATGAATGTGTTCAGGACTGAGCATAATCCAGACATTTCTGGAGTTAAACTAACCATAATTACCAGCTTTTACTGAGCTGCCATATTCACATTCACATATGGCATTGCACTGCACAAAAGTGTGATACTCTGCTAAGTGTTTTGGGATATACTGAACACAACCAGTATTAGGTAAAATGAAACCCTTTTCTTTGCAGCTGTACCTGACCACAAAAACTCATTTTTTAGTCTACTTCAACCAAGAAAACTAAAGTTGTGTAAACTCTTACCTCATCCTATCATGCTGAGATAGTTGGATTAGGTTTTAAGATCTCAGCTGAACATTTCCTACACATGAAACCTGACATGTCCTACTCAGAAACAGAAAGGGCAGCAACAAAGCTGGGAGGGCTTAAATCTATGATGCCAACAAATTTCTATGATGCCAATAAATTTAAATGGTTCAGACATCATGCTTAGCAAGATCTTCCAAGTCAAAATGACCAAAAGCTTATGGATCAGGATTGAAGGGAGGGCAGGGACAGGTGACATTGTATGGGGGCCTGCTGAGGCCACCCAGTCAGAAGACTGAATGGACGAGGCCCTCTATGGAGACAGGAGTAGTTTCATGTTCACAAACCCTGCTTCCTCATGGAGGACTTCAACCACACTGATATCTGCTGGAGGGACAACCCAGCAGGGTACAGGCAATTCAGGAGGTCCCTGGAATGCTTTGCTGACAACTTCCTTCTCTAAGTGATAGTGGAGCCAACAAGGTGAGAGCTGCTATACTAGGCATTGTTCCCTCATGCCATGCTGGACCTTCTTCTCATGAACAAAGGTGGGGAATGTTAAGCTCGAGAGTAACCTGGGCTACAGTGACTACAAAATGGTGGTTTGAGATCCTCAGGGTAGTGAGGAGGGTGCATAAAAAACTCACTACACTGCACTTCAGGAGAGCAGACTTTGGCCTCCTCGGGCATCTAATTGGTAGAGTACCATGGGATAGTGTCCTGGAGGGAAGAGGCGCTCAAGAAAACTAATTGATATTAATGGATCACCTCCCCCAAGCTCAGGATTGATGCATCCCAAAAAAGAACTCAGGCACAAACACTAGGTGGCCTGTGTGCATGAACAAGGAGTTCACAGACAAACTCAAACATAAAAAGGAAGCTTTCGGAGGATGGCAGCAAGAACAGTTACTCTGGGAGCAATACAGAGAGATTGTCTGAGCAATCAAGGGATCAGGAAAGCTGAAGCCCTGCTGGAATCAAATGTGGCCAGGGACTTCAAGGGTAACAAATAAAGCTTCTATATGAACACTGGTGATAAAACAAGTATAGGGAAAATGTGGACCTTCTCCAGAATGGAATGGGAAACCTTGTTACTGGGATATGGAGAAGGCTCAGGTACTCAATGACTTTTTGCCTCAATCTTCACTGTCAAATGCTCCGGCCACACCAAGTCACAGAAGTCAAAGATAGGGACTGGGAGAAGGAAAGACCACTCTCTGTAGGAGAACATCAAGTTTGAGAACATCTGAGGAACCTGAAGTTGCAAAAGTCCATGGGACCTGATAAGATGCCTCTGTGGGGCATTTACTGTGCAGGTGGTGAGGCACTAGAAAAGGTTATCCAGAGAAGTTATGGATGCTTCATCCCTGGAAGTGTTCAAGGCAGGTTGGATGGGGCATTGAGCAGTGTGGTCAAATGGAAGGCATTCTGACCCAGAGCAGACTGTTTGGAACTACATGATTTTAAGGTCTCTTCCAAACAAAACCATTCTATGGTTCTATGATTCTATTTCTCCTGGTACTGCTATGGATAAAAATTTTAAAAGACCTGATATGCAGTGCCAGAGTCACAAAAACTGAAAGTTGTTACTCACCTTTAACAAGTTGTTACTCATTTTTTGTTTGCTTAACTGGATATTTGAAATTGCCCAGGACTCATTTTCCACTGACTTGACCAGAGAAAAAAATTGATGTATTTCATTGCGAAATATTCAAGACTTCCAACTCTCTGCAGTCCGGGAGAAAGGAAACTCCTGCATTACAATATAAGGGATGGTCTCAAGTTTCTACAATGCTTACAGCACTTAACACATGCCAAAATGTTTTGCTCAAAGAAAAGCCCAATTTGTAGTCAGGAGATCAGCCTCTGAAAACAGAGGTCATCCTGAACAGGGAGAATCAGGAAGAATCAGCTCAGCTCAGCTCAACACTGTTTTTCACCAAGACACACAACAACAGTGTTGGAGGACCGAGATACCAGCTGTGGAAGAACACCTTAATCAGCTCAAATCTGTGACTGCCTGAGATCTGGAAGACAGCTTGCTGCGTTTATATGGACTGCTGCTATGCTTAAGGACTGTTTGCAGTTTAGACACTGTTTAAGGCCTGTTTGTAGTTTAAAGTCTGTACCCCCTTTGAGGATTTTATCATGTTATATGCCTTTTCCTTTGTTTTACTGTGTGTCCCTGCTGCAATTTTTCATCCCTCATGGTTTGTAACCCACCCATGATTGGTCCCTGCTTATAGCAGGATAGCATTTCCATACATGGTATACACCTGCCTCTGTGCTCCCAGTTGTGGAGGGTCTTGCATTGTATTGCAAACCCTTCCCAGGCTCCTCCTTAAACCCCTCCCAAGTTCCAGGCCTTTCCAGAACCTTCCCTACCAATCCTATATAAGCCAGGCACCATTTCAATAAAAAACCTTTTCTTACCTCATCCCTTGGAATGTGAGCATTCCATACCTGTTACCCAGCAAGGACCCCACAACAGCAGCTTATCTTTCACACTGCCTCTTTTAAAGTTTATGGGAAAAAAACACAGAATAATTTAGGTTGGAAAAGACCCTTAAGGTCATTGAATCCAATTATTAATCTAACACTAGCAAACTGTGTCCCTAAGTGACGTTTCTAGAATCACAGAATCATAGATACATAGAATCGTTTTGTATGGAAAATACCTTTAAGATCATTTAGTCCAACCATTAACTGAGCCATGCTAAGTCCACCACTGAACCATGTCCCTAAGTGTCTCAAATCCCTCCAGGGATGATGACTCAACCATTTCCTTCGGCAGCCTGCTCCAATACTTGACAATCCTTTACATGAAGAAAATTTTTCCTAATATCCAATCTAAACCTCTCCTGGTACAACTTGATGCCTTTTCCTCTTGTCCTGCCAATTGTTACTTGGGAGAAGGGACCAACTCCCAACTCATTACAGCCTCATTGCAGGTAGTTGTAAAGAGTAATAAGGTTCCCCCTGTGCCTTCTTTTTTCAGGCTAAGCAGACTAGTTCCCTCAACTGCTCTTCATCAGACCTGTGCTTCAGACCCTTCACCAGCTGTGCTGCCCTTCTCTGGACACACTCCAGCACCTCAATGTCTTTCTTGCAATGAGGGGCTCAAAACTGAATGCATAACTAGAGGTGCAGCCTCACCAGTGCCAAGTACAGGGGGAAGATCACTGCTCTGATCTTGCTGGCCACACTATTTCTGATGCAGGCCAAGATTCTACTGGCCTTCTTANGGTAGTTGTAAAGAGTAATAAGGTTCCCCCTGTGCCTTCTTTTTTCAGGCTAAGCAGACTAGTTCCCTCAACTGCTCTTCATCAGACCTGTGCTTCAGACCCTTCACCAGCTGTGCTGCCCTTCTCTGGACACACTCCAGCACCTCAATGTCTTTCTTGCAATGAGGGGCTCAAAACTGAATGCATAACTAGAGGTGCAGCCTCACCAGTGCCAAGTACAGGGGGAAGATCACTGCTCTGATCTTGCTGGCCACACTATTTCTGATGCAGGCCAAGATTCTACTGGCCTTCTTAACCACCTGGGCACACTGCTGGCTCAAGTTAAGCTGCTGTTGACCAACACATCAACGTCCTTTTCTGCCAGGCTGCTTTCCAGACACCCAGCCCCCAGCCNGCTTCAGACCCTTCACCAGCTGTGCTGCCCTTCTCTGGACACACTCCAGCACCTCAATGTCTTTCTTGCAATGAGGGGCTCAAAACTGAATGCATAACTAGAGGTGCAGCCTCACCAGTGCCAAGTACAGGGGGAAGATCACTGCTCTGATCTTGCTGGCCACACTATTTCTGATGCAGGCCAGGATTCTACTGGCCTTCTTAACCACCTGGGCACACTGCTGGCTCAAGTTAAGCTGCTGTTGACCAACACATCAACGTCCTTTTCTGCCAGGCTGCTTTCCAGACACCCAGCCCCCAGCCTGTTACACTGCACAGGCGTGTTGTGACCCAAGCACAGGACCTGGCACTTGGCCTTTTTGAACTTCTTACAATAATGAGGTGCTCAACACAGATGGTTTAAAAATACTCTAAGAGAAGGACAGACAATTCCACATCAATTTAGCAGATGTTACCAAGAATTCAATGAGATTTTACTTATTAATACAGTACTTCTACAATTGGCTTAAGTAGTTCAGCAGACTCCTGCTGCTGCTTCAGCTGCTTCAAAGAAAACTTAGAGGAAAGTTATATACCTGAGGGAGCAGAAGGTTTTTGTTCACATCCCATCATAAATTTCTTCATTGTCATGGTAGCCAATAAAAGAAATATGCATCAGTCAAAGAGAAGGGGGACACACATACTAAATAATTAAACTTCTTTGGAAGAAAAAATTACTCATCCAAGATTACTATTTCACATTAAAAATGAACATTTGAAGTCACACTGAAATGTGACCGTCTCATGGTAATTGATCTTACTGACAAACTCTCCAGAAAACACGGAACATTTCATAGCCCTCAATTGCAAATTGAGGCAAATACAGCAAAAAGTCAAGAAATTTTTTATGTGAATAAGCTGAGAGGCATGTGATGCTGCCTGACAACCCAGGGAGACTCATCTCTGTAGCTACAAAATTTTCTCATACCTAAAAAGAAATAAAGATAATTCTGTTTTTAACACAGGTATTTTTCATCTCTTTGTGTTACACTGAACATCAAGACATACATGCTATTACAGGGCACTTGACTGAATCTTGTCTTACAGCTACAGCTTATTTTTGAAGTGCCCTGAGTGGCTCACTGGTGTTCAAACAGCCTCTTTTATTCTTCTTTCCTCTGTATCATTCTCTTCTAACAACAGAATGCATTAGATAAGCACCTCTTCTGGATTCCTGTTGGATGTATAAGCTTTCGATCCACAATGTAGTAGTGCTTCAAGCATCCATTTGAGACTGATTGTGGGTCATTTCCAAATGGAATGATTACTGAGAAGAAAGCATTCGTACATGTTTAGTAAATCCTGTCCTAAAATGTGTTGTCTTTGCACAGTTTTCCTACCCACCTTGCTGTTCACCTACCTCTGACTATATTGTGTACTTCAAAGTATAAAGCAAAACCCACTATGGAGAAGGGAATGGATAAACGAGTTTTTCAAACCAAACAGAATGCAGGAAGATTCCCATATCGTGGATTTAAAATAGTCTGGTTTAAAGTACAAAGTCGTGCATGATCCATGTTGAAATTCAGATAGCAAGTAAACAGAGATTTTCAGTCTTCTCACAAGGCTGAAATCTTCCAGTCATTCTAGATGAGTACCTTTTCTTCAAGGGTTCATGTCACTTCCTTCAAGTGATTCATTCAACAATATTTAAGGTTGTAGTTCTTATGCTAAAAAATAGAAATTGAAAAAGGGTTTATGTGTTATTCCATTGGAATTAGAGCATGCTCCTACTAAATTATGATCAAATCTTTCCTGGGAGAGTAAACAACCCATTCTGAGGCTTCAGCATCTGTGTTTTCTCTTTGTGGCTTGTGGTGACACATCAGCCAAGCAAGCTTTATCCAGATGTGCTGTGGACATCCACTGCTCTATGGTTACTTTGGAAAAGAGTGTTGTAGTATCTTTCCAGCCCTGAGTATCCACATAACTGTTTATAAATACTTGTCCAACTCTTTAAATATCAGTAATTGCAATAGACAGACAATTGCTAACGTGATATTATCACTTTCGGCTTGTGAAATAATCCCAGTTCTGGGTAAATCATTTCCTACATTTTCATTTTTACTCTGCTGTTGTGATATCCTGAAATGAAAGATTAAAATCCTTGAGGGCTCAGCTATTGTTAAACACACTGTCTGGGGCCTCAGAGAAATGCGACCTTTATTGTTCTTCCCTCTGCATCATTCTCTCCTCAAATACACTTTTGTAACTGAGAGCACAGTGTGAAAGCTTTTAAAGTCACTTTTGGAATTTCAGTCCTCAGGCATTGCTCAGTGCTCACAGACTGCTCCAAGATCAAGTGCTGGTTTCATCTAGATCATTACATCTTAACTATATTGCGAGATCAATCTTATTTTACCATTTTTAAACAGTATCTTTTGTACTCAGAATTTGTGGTGAACTGGCCTATCTCTTCCTCCTGAGAACAGAGCAGGGTGAATAATGATTTTTTTTTTGTTGCTAGCCATGACAAAAAAGGTAATTTGGATCAAACCCAAAATTTTCAATTGCTTAAAAAAAACCCTGTTTGGAGTCAGAATAATTTGAGCTACTTCTAACTGTTATTAGCTCATGTGGAATCACTAAATGAATACTCATTTTACAGAAAAAAAAGAAGTTGGATGAAGTTTTGGGTTTTTTTTTCACATTCTGAAACATTTAGTGACATGAGAAAGCATTCTCAAAGTTTTTGTTGTTTGACTTGACTAAATTTGCAGTCAAAATGTCATCTGGATATTCTGGTATTCTTCACAGCTGTGCTTTCCATTAAATTGGTGTGGTACTATAATTAGTCTGGTACTAGAGAGGGACATTTTTTAAATGTTCAAAACTACAATACACAGGACAAACTGAAATTGAGCATTCATAGACTTCCAGAGCCAAGACATCTTGTAGTTGTGTACATTGCAAATGACTATTAATTATTTAGTGTTGACCAGGGTCTTTCAGCAGTCTGATTACAAATTCATAAAAGCCACCTTGGAACTTCTCTTACACATTTAAATGCTATTGGTTAAATAAAAAGCAATTTAGCCTCTTCTTTCCTGTTACTTGAAGATATGTTTACAAAACACCCTTGACTAAATTATATGGCTTCGTCATTATTATCACTTGTGTTGCCTGACTTTTACAATACATGAAAAGGACTGAACATGCTTTTAAGTTGGTCATAGAGAAATCTTAAGAAATATAATTCTAGAGTCCAAGTTGATATATTTTTAAAGTTATCTTAATAACAAGGAAAACCAAATCTATGAAAATCATACTTCAGCCAACTTTTCCCCAGCCTAAATTCCACTTAAATCTCTGAGCCTGGTATTTCCTATTGGCTGGCTGCCTCCGAAAGCCTAGAGCCAACAAAGAGATACCAAAGTTTCTGTGGAATTTGGGCTGAATCAAGGCCTCTGGGGCTAAGTATTGCTCATAAATTAAAGAAAAAAACAACATTCTCTTGCTTTCTTCTGTTCCTTTTACACGGTAACAGCTTAGGACTCTTGTACTCCCCCAACCATGCCTGGGGACTGAATCAAGCTCTGACTGCTGTCCCTTGCCTACCAAACTTCTCTGTTTTAAATGTCTTATTGCTTTGTTTGTTTTGTTTAAGTTATTCATTAGGTTTTCCAAATATCTATATTTCAGGAATGGCAGACATTTGAGTCAGTTCCAAAAGTTCCCTCTGATTTTTAAAATTAATTATCCTCCTATTCTCCCCAAGGGCATATGATGCTTCATATGCTGCAAGCTGTGCAAATTCCTAAGTGAGCTGCAGGGGGTGAGAATTAGGAATCATTAACACAGGTTCTTGCAGACTGACTAACCTTATCCTACTGACAAGTGAGTGGAAGGCAGTCATAGCTGGTATTACCTGAGTACTTAGAAGTTATATCATCTGTGCTTTGCTGTATATCATCTTTATACCTTCCTGTTTGCTCACTTTTCTTGCTACCTATACTGTCACTAATTTTACAGTTAAGGAAAGTGTATTGACGTATCGTTGGAATGATACATTGCAGGACGGGGTGGAATATCACACGGTGTTGTGGGTTGACCCTGACTGGAGACCAAATGCTCACCAAAGCCACTCTACCCCTCCCCTCTTCAGCTGGACAGGGGAGTGAAAATACAGCAAAAGGCTTGTTTGTCGAGATAAGGATGGGCAGAGATCACTCACCAAATACTGTTATGGGCAAAACAGACTTGATGTGGGGAAATTAGTTTATTACCAATCAAAACTGGAGTAGGATAATGAGAAAATAAAAACCAAACCTTAAAACTCCATCTCCCCACCCCTTCTTTTCTCTGGACTCAACAGTGTGTTCGTCTTCAAGCTGGCTGACCTTGGCTCTGTTGGACATGGGGGAAACTTCCAGCAGCTTCTCACAGAAGCCACTCCTGTAGCCCCTCCACTAAGAAAACCTTGCCATGCAAACTCAATAAACCAGGAAACCAAGAGGATGGAAATAAACGAGGAGATAGAACGGGGATCCTACGGTGTGGGATGTGAAGGGCACATGTTAGGATAGGAAAGGGAGAAATAGAGACTTTCTAAGTGTATGTGAAGCTTATCACAAGTGGGAAATGCTGCCATTTCCATCAAGACCGACAGTAACACAATCTTTCTTGTTGCAGTAAATGTAAGTGGCTGAATTTCTTAAAGCATTTTGGAGAAAATAAGAACAACCATTCTTTTAGAACAAGGGTTACTTCTATATCTTGAAAAGCAGTCTCTTCAAACTTTCCCCTACTCAGAAAATTCTCCAGATAAAGAATAATTATTTCTTTCACATTTAGGAGCACTGTTTTTATAATTCGTTTTAACAAGATGTTATCCATAGTATCCATAGGAAAGATTTATGATTCTGTATTTTTAACTTCAACTGAAATTTCCAGCCATCACACCCACCATATGAAAAGCTTGAATGACCAAAGCCTTGTCTAGTTTTAATACAAGAGCTGCTGTAAAGGAGATATATTCCCTCAGGCCAGAGAATGACGAAACCTGGTAACGAGCTTCCAGCAATTATTAACAGTTCAAGGTCAGACAGAGAAGCACCTTCCAATCCTCTGTTGTTTCATAGCTATATACAATTTTTATGAAAAGAAGAAGAATTTTCATATTTTTTGCTGCCTGCATGAATAGTTTACCACACAAGTGTTAACAGGCAGAATTCATTGGAAGGTCTAACTAAACTGGAGATGGAGACTCCTTCGATTGACGGGAGCATGGCTGTTCAATACAGAAAATGCGCTGCCAATTTCACTGCATGTAGCAGATAAATAAAGCAATTAAATGCGTGATACTTTTTGATGGAAAAGCTATTTTAAAAGATCACAGTCAATCTTCACCTCTAACATAATAAATCAGTCATCACCTGGTCCCATTGCTCCACACCAACCATCACTTCCTTTCTTCCTTCACTGTAATTTAAATTATGTTGGATATGGCAGAAATGAGACCCCAGTCCCAAGCTTCAGCCTTCTGCAAATGATACAAAACAATCTTTTGCAGCACATCAGTTGGGAGTTCTCAGTCACGAATAACATTCCTGGTATCTAATAAGTCCCCTAAAATGCATATTGCTTAGTGTGACTGACTTTCCCTAACACAAAGGGTGTAAATTACATTTTCGTAAACATTGTTTTCATCATACCATAGTTTCTTACTAGTGAACGTAGAGGAGAATTATATGTATAATCTAGTAGACAAAGCAGGCTCAGCAATAAATATGGAAGTATGAAAATATGATTATTGTTGTAAACGGTACACAGAATCTTTATTAGCATTTGAGTTGATGAGAGGGCATAGTGCATGCAAATAGATTCAAAGTCAATAAATAAAACAGTGAATAAGTGAATAGGAGCTATAATTATTTACAGGGGGAAAGCATCAGTATGACAAAAAATATGCGTTATAATTCCATAACTTTTAGCTTTGACAGTAAAGACAGATTTTCTTTTACTGTACTGGGCTTTGATGTCCTAATCATT
Organism: Scytalopus superciliaris; assembly: GCA_013400415.1. Classification (NCBI taxonomy): domain Eukaryota; kingdom Metazoa; phylum Chordata; class Aves; order Passeriformes; family Rhinocryptidae; genus Scytalopus; species Scytalopus superciliaris. Next base: position 821,043 of record VXBX01000797.1, on the reverse strand, counting down.
GTTGTGTCCTGGTGCTAATAGAGACCTTCAGACTAAAAAACTTGTTAAACCATCACACCTTGGGGCAGATTGCTATCAAGTTATAAGATAATATATCTGAATACTCTATAGATCTTTATGCATAAAGAAAGGAGGGGGGAAAAACAAACAATACAGTAATGAGGCTGAGGCTTTTAAGCAACACAGAAACCTTTGATTAGATCTTTTAAACTATGCCATTTGTGCAGTCAAGGCAGTAGGTACAGGAGCTGCCTGGCTGTGAGAAGCGAGCGAGCAAGGGTTATTTGGGCTGGCATGGTTGGTTTGCTCCATCCTGCTTGCCTACACTGTCCTTGTCCTATAACTTGAATGCCAGAATCCCTGTGAATGGGCAGTCATTTCCAGTTTGTGAAATGCTCCTGGCCTACACCATATTTCATCTCCATGGTTATGGGGTGTATATGACTTTGTGGCACTCAGCTGCGTAAGATGTTCAATACACAGCTCCTGGAGCCAGCAGAACTGCCCATCTCAGAAACAGAAATGTGTTTAGGACTGTTGCTGGTTGAATTCTAGAGAAGGTGGTTAGTGTAGCATTAATTCATGTTTTATATATAATCATCTAGTTGTATGCATGAATTTGCCATCACTTGCTCCTCATTTGAAATATCACAGTAGCTTAAAACATAATTCTCTAACTGAAGTTTGTGAAACAATCACTTTAAGCATGTTAGTTGAATGGACATATCCTTTAAAGTGTTTTCAATTAGAAGTTTAATGCTGAAGTTGCACTGCCAACCATGAGAAATACAGTCCACCATTGATATAAAGAGTTTGATTAGTCCTGGTTTAAATCCCCCCTCTATATTTTCTTGTATCTTTTATTCTAATGCATAAGATTGGGCTATAGATGGTAAGAGTTCGTCTTGGATACAGCTACTATTGCATCAGACAGGGACATGATAATGGTGGATGAGAATTGTCTGTCCCTGAAGCATAGATTTACACCTACATCCTGAAGTATGATGCTGTGATAATATATCATAGATGCTGCTATTTTTTCATATCCATAACTTCCATCAGATTTTAGTTCAGGTTTTAAAACATTGTATATACATGTAAAGCATAAAGACCAATGCAAACCATATCAGGGGATCATACAGTTTATCTAACCATGTCAAATGACCTCTGCCTAACTTTGCTGGTGCTTTACTGAAATGTAAGTGCTTGAACCTTAGAAACAGGAATGTTGCCCACTGGGCATCTACACTTCATGTGCCAATTGAATAGATACCTCCAATGAACTCCTGAGAGATAACACTTTCCTCATTTGCAAGAAGAGTACCTCCCTCTGTTAACTGTACAAGGAATCCAGCCTCTTAGTTAAGCTTTTACCTCTGAGAAGAGATTCTAGAATCCCAGGTGTCATATACTTTCTATAGTTACTATTCAAGGATGCTTTTACATTTCAGGGACTTTGATTTGTACCTCAATTTCTAATCTCTTTCTCAACAGGACACCTTTGGTGATGAGTTGTAGATAGCCCTCTTTCTAACAAAAGACGTATTAGACCTATTAAAGTTTTGATTAAGAAATAATGTAGAACCTTCGTTACTGATACTCTGTCAACCCTAGTGCAAGCCATGTTTGAAAATGAAAGTGTTACATTGCAGCAAATTCTTATGAAGCAGTTACTTCCAATAAACGACACTTCATATGAAAATAAGCAAACAAACAAAGCAAATTCAGGAACTTTAATCTTGAGTGGCATATTCTTTCTGTAGAACAGATGTAGTTATTATTGTCCTTTTCCATGAGGGAAGCTCTTTGCTCTCTCCTTAATTACTCCATGCTTCCTTTAATGGCTGTTTTATCAATTATTGTAGTGCAGATTTTCTTTTATTTTCATGTTTCTAAATGCATTCTACCATCAACAATAGTGAAATTCTCATCTTGGGTTTATTTTATCTGTTTCTCTCAAGAATTACAAAATAATGATTGCAAGAGGAGAGCATGGGAATACAGCAAGATGTCCTGTTTGTAAGGAAGCATTAAGTGACTATATCAAGTTGCTTGTGAAGGCAGTCTGATAGTAAGTGTCAATTGTTTTACATGGGCTTTACAGTGTTTAGCAGAATACCTAGCTGCCTATAAAGACATAATTAAACATGTTGGATAAATTCACCACCTTTCTCTCATAATCACACTGTGAACAGAGGTTTGGTTTGAGTCCTGTTTACAAGCACACGTAAGTTTTATATATATGTTATGTTAAAAACACTGAATACCTGGTGTTTGAATGGTACTTCTGGGATATTGTGGGCCTTGAAGATAAGAATGGAGACCATAAATCTAATCTGATAGCTTTAGGCAAGCAATATAGTGTGTCAAGAACAGGGAGTCATGCTTCAGTGCTCTGGGCCAGATGGAAATTGCCGAGTCTGGAAGATTTCCTTCCTGCTTATACTTCTATATTCCAAAGTAGATGGTATAAATATATGAACTACTAAGGGCTTGCTTGTCAAGATAAACCAGTTTCTTCTAACCTACTGATATTGGTAAGAAGTCATGTTCTAAAAATGCTAGTCAGTGAGTTAACCTTGAGATTGTATCACAGTATTTTCTTGCCAGAGAACACACCATATTTTACTCTGACTCTGTTTCATCTCCACCCATGAATTGAATAGGGTCAATCTTTGATGTACATGGGTAGTAATGATTTGGTAGATATCGTAAGGGACAGTAACATTGTATAGTTAACACTTGAATCCATGACCTTTGAACATTTTCCCTTGTAGCTGTATGCGGATTCTGACTAAGGCTGGAAAGATAGCAGGTCATTGCATGATTACAGACAGGCAGTCACAGAAATGAGGTTTTTCACTGCTTTTATTAAATGTGTATTTCTTAGGAAAGGCTACTTTAACATATTCCTTTGGAACACCTCTTTCCCTTCCTTTCACGATTGCAATGTGCTGTGATTCTTATGAATTGAAATCATAGAATCATATAATTGATTCAAGATGTTTCAAGAGAAATACAGAAAAAATAGAACATCTGCCTGTCCTTCATAGAAAGACATAGAATAGTTTGGGATGAAAATTACCTTCAAAGGCCATCAAGTCCAACCCCCTACAATAAGCAGGGACATCTTCAGCTAGCTTGGATTGCTCAGAGACCTGTCCAACCTGACTTTGAATGTTTCCAGGAATGGGACATCTACCACCTCCCTGAGCAACCTGTTCTATTCATATACATATAAGTCACCAATGGTATTGCAGTCCTGGGATCTCTTTAAAACTATTTTTCGGATCAAAGATATTAGCTTCACTCATATTTGTTAGTAGCTGATCTTTGCCTAACTCTGTACTATTTTGCTCGGGAATGTAACTACAGACAATGACTGCAGAACACCTGTAATCAGCTTGGTCAGGGTAAGTTTTCCTATATTTGGTAACAGTGTTAAAGTGGAAAACAGGCATTTTTTTCCCATGAAGCACTACAGATTATAGTTAGAATCAAAGCCCATTACTAATGATGCTGGAATATATCGGCAATTTTCAGAGCTATTTTCAGATTTTTCATTGATACAACAAATTCTAATTTTGTTTTCTACAAAACCTATCTCCATGTATTCCCTTAAGATATGCATTCATATCCTCTTTTTTTTGTCTTATTCTTTAAGCCAATGCTATTAACAAAATACTAATCTGGCAATAATGTTTGGTGGCTTTGGAACAACTGCTTACTTGTCATTCTGTTGTTAAGCATTTTTGTTAAAATCAAGTGCCTCACAGAGCAAATCTTTAGCTGAAGTGTTTAAATTTTTCTAAAAGAATCATAAAATACAGTATTAAATAAACCCTCTTTAAAAATCTGTCTCTTTCTCCTTTTTCTCTATAAACATCTGTGCCCTATATTTGCTGTAACTGATACTTTCTCACCTGTCTACAGTTCCCTGATATAGTCAATTTGATTTAAAGATTTACCACCCCTGTTAGATCCTTAAAGTTAAAATAGCCTGTTATAAAATTTATAAAACTTAAACTGAAACCATAAAAATGAACAAAAAATAAAACATGTGGTTTTAATAATGTGCATGTTGGAATAATTACAAGTTATGGGGCTAGACTGTGCTAGGGAAAACAAAGATAATTCTGGTTGTACCTGCCTTTTATCAGGACATGTCTAAATTCTTTATAACTGTTAATTAACTTGGCTTCACAATCTCAGGAAAATAATATCCTTACCTTAATTTTATATTTAGATGATATCCTTTTTAAAGTTAAATACCTGTGTGAATACAGACCTCACAGACAAATATAACCCACTTCCAATAAGCATAATAGCAATGGAGAGCATAGTGAAGTTGCCAGGTTATCACTGTCATGTGTAGTCGGGCCATAATAATAATATTTAGAAAGACTTTAACTTCTTATGATCTGAAAACTTGTAGTTGGAAGTCATCAGCTAGTGAAAATCAATACTGCATTACTGGAGTTGTTGTATGAGACCTCAGCTAGCAGCAAGTGATGTACCTCTGCTGACATAAGTGCTTGATTAACTACAGCTGGGAATGCTGGCTAAGTGAGGCCAGCTGGATATTCCACTGCAAACCTTTCTGCTTGCCTTGCACATGCTGATAATATGCTGCAAACTGCTATTTTCCATTTACTTTGGTTTACGATAATGGAAGTTCTTTGCTGGTGTCCTGAGAACTTGAACTAAAGGAGGTTCTCTTCCCTTACCTCCAGCATTACAGAGGGCACAAACTGGAGAACAGCTCTTAATCAAGAGGTACAAAGCCTTTCTGTATGGTGATTTAGAACTGTAGTGACATTCATGACATTCTGGGTATTTCCCCATCACTGTCTGCGATACACACCTACTACTTAGCCTCATTTCTTGGTGGGCCTCTTTAGGATTGCTTCAGCAGCAAAGTATTTTCTGGGTCCAGGGAAGACATCAAACATGAACCCTTGTTCACGTCTAGCCTGCTTGCAAGATGTTAATGATCAAAATTAGTCCTGGCAGCCACTGACTCTGACAGATGGCTGACCTTTCCCACTCTGTTCTGGAGGTTATTCTTTCTGCTGCAGTAGTATTTGAATCAGCCAACTTGTTAATAGGTCTGGGTGTGAATCATGTTGGTGCAATGGATTCACGTGGCTTCCTCTGAGGATATATGTAGTTGATGAAGCTATGTAATCAGCCTCTACCATCTCATGTTCATAATTTTCAAGTCTGTCTGTGGGCCATGGGGCTCACTGTATCCTTCCTTTCATCAAGGATCTCCTCTATCAGTGGAAAATGAAGGAGCAAAAATGTGAGACCAGTCAGAAGAGCATGTTTGAGAAATCTGAAGTGTGCTGGCTTGTATGAAATTGAAATGTCTCTGGATATTGACACCCAAAGGATTGCACACAAAAGACACTGCTTGTTAATGAGCGAAACTGATGAGTTCTTTTCTGTCTCTTATCTGGAGACAGCCTGATACAATGCTACAAAGGGAGTTTGTCTGTGCTCTGCAGCTTACCTTGCACGGGTCAATGACCTTTGCACCAAGAATGTACAGCTCCTTGTGATGTAATCCAAAATAGTAGCCATCAAAACTGCATTTCCCACCAAATCTTATTTTCATAGAACTGAGAAGAGACCTCTATCATAAGGGGGCAGAAGAAGGCTGGGACAAATATAAGGGATTGAACTTCAAAAGCACTTTTGGATTTATGAATATGTGCTCTCTGAACCAAAGTTGTATATTGTTATCATCTGCATTCAGACTGGTTTATGAGCTTGCCCTATTTTATAGAGAGATGACATAAAATGTCAGCTTTACATATTTTATTTAAATGTATGATGCAGCAAAAGCCTAAAAGAAGCATTTAATGCTTGGAACAGTGAACACTTTACAGCTTTTAGAGAATATTATACTTTAAAATAGTAGTTTCAATATTTATCTATAAATATATTCAGTATTTTTTAAATTATGCCTTTTTCCATAGTGATGTCTTTTGATCTTTGATAGGAGACTTAAAGTATTAGAACAAGTCTAATGCTAAACAATAAGCAAAACCTGTCCTCTTTAAAGGGCAAGCCCTCTCTAAAACTTACATCAATGTACTGAGTAAAGTCTGTCCCCATATGCTGGGACTACTGGGAAATGATGTTTTTTTCTGCAGAAGGCACAAAAGTCCATACATTAATTAAAATGCTGGACTGTTGGTGTGCATGGCCATCACCATACCAGAACTGCTTGGCAAAGTTAGAAATATTGGACTAATTAATGGCACCTGTAAAAAGTAACTGAGAAGCTGGGACTGTGTGAGGGGGTTTGATATCTTAACTCACCGACAGAAGCTTCTATATGGGTGATGAGACTTAAAAGAGCGTAACTCAGGTTGGGATTCAGATTGAATTAGCAGAGCTGTCAGTTAAGAATACAAAGTGTTCCTAGTCATCTCCCCTCTGTAAGTTTCACTTACAATTTGACTTTTAAATGTTCAAGTAAAAACAAGGCCAGTATTTGAGAGCTGTAAAATTATAAACACAGGCAGTTTCAAATTTGCAGTAAACTTAGGTCAATTTTATATGCTGCATGAAGAATAGTCCTGTGGAAATTTCATAATTTCAAAAGTCATATTATCTCATTGTAAGCCCCAAAACAGGAGACATTGCTATATAAAGATGTTGATATTGGGAGAATGGGAAATACTAGTACTACTATACTAGTGCTGGTAAGCACTAGTCTGCAAGACTATATTTTCCTAATCACCCATATCTGAGAAAGAGGAACTCAAGCAGAAATAGGTGCTGGAAATGCTGATCAGTTGTCAACCTATATATGGAATGAAGATGAAAGAATCTGATTAACCTAGTAAAATAAAACTGAAAATTCATAAGATAAAATTTTGTTGTTTTTCAGTACACTGGTGCGTAAGAAGGAAGGAAGAAAATCTACTGCTAACTGAAATTATTCAAAGATATTTTCTGGTACCTAAGAAACTTTAGGAATAAAGAATAGAGGCCAGTATTCCTAGAGGGTGATTAATCCCATCTGAACTCCAAAAAAGATGGTCAACAAACACCTACCTGTTAACTGAGACACTTTAGTGAAGTACTGGAATATAGTGAGTTAAATCCAGACTGGTTTTGGCATAACAGCAAAAGGATATACAAAAATAAAATATTTGAACTCTCTCCTTCCAAGAAGAATTTTAACATGAAATTACATGACCAGAGTTTAGGATGATGTTTTCTTGATTCTCTCCCTTAAACAAGGAATGTAATTTCTATATTCCTAGGATTCACAAACTTATTTTGCTTAATTTCCATCATTGACTGTAATAACAGCCACATAAGAGAGTTGTCAAAGTAAGCATAAATGAGACAAGGAATGCCAAAGCCCATCTGAAATTAATCTGGCTGGGAATGTCAAGGACAACAAGACGGGCTTCTTCAAATACATCAATTATTGAAAGAAAACAAAGTATAATGTGGGCCCATAACTAAATGGAGGGAGGACCTTGGTAACCGGGGTCTCAGAGAAGGCAGAGTTACTGAATGACTTCTTTGCATTGGTCTTTCACTCATAAGATCAACCCTCAGAAATCCCTGACCCAGGACACAATGGTAAAGGAATGCTGAAAGACACTTTCCCTGGGTCAAGAAGGATTCAGCTCCATCTGAATACAAGGAAGAACTTCTTTACTGTGCACTGAAACAGATTGCCCAGAGAGGTTGTGGAGTCTCCATCACTGGAGATAGTCAAGAATTGTCTGGATGCAAGCCCATGGTGTGTGCTCTAGGATGACCCTGCTCGAGCAGGGAAGTTGGACCAGATGAACCAGATGAACTATGGTGCATCCCTTTCACAAGTGGTGGTCTTTCAACCCTATGGTCCCTTTCAACCTTACCCATACTGTGATTCTGTGATAAGAAAAGGCAGCTTGTTTTCCTGTCCAGATTTTCATTTTATTTTGGAAAGTTTTCTAAGCTTTTTCTTTTTTTGTGTTCTGTGGTTTGCTTCAGTGTCATGGATAATATAGTGCAGTATCAGAGAATCAAAGAATAGAATCGATTGTGTTGGAAAAGACCTCTGAGATCATCAAGTCCAACCCTTGGTCCAATTCCAGTCCATTTACTACCACCTCTCTGGGCAGGCCATTCCAATGTCTGATTACTCTCTATGTAAAGAATTTTTTTTCTAATATCCAACTTAAATTCCCCCTGGCAGAGCTTAAGGCCGTGCCCCCTTGCCCTATTGCTGACTGTCTGGGAGAAGAGACCAACCCCCACCTGGCTTTAACTTCCCTTCAGGTAGTTATAGAGTGTGATTAGGTCACCTCTAAGCCTCCTCTTCTCCAGGCTAAACAACCCCAGCTCCCTCAGCCTCTCTTCATAGGACTTGTGCTCCAGTCCCTTCACCAACCTTGTTGTTCTTCTCTGGACCCGCTCCAGCACCTCAATATCCTTCCTGAACTGAGGGGCCCAGAACTGAACACAGTACTCAAGGTGTGGCCTTACCAATGCAGAGTACAGGGGCAGGATCACT
>VXBX01000797.1:747613-790137 GCA_013400415.1 Scytalopus superciliaris | reverse complement strand
TTTTTTTTTTTTTAAGCAGAGAATATATTGCAGTCAAAAGAGCTAAACTCCTTTACTAGGTAAGAGATATGCACTTGAGAGAGCTTTCAAAAAATCAAATCAAGTTCATGAAGTACTATAGATCAATTTTCTTTGCAATATTTATTTTTCAAATAACAATTCTAAAGCAAACTGGTAGTTTATGTGCAGAACCAGATCATTCTTTCCATATCAAGTAGAACAATTTTGTCAGACTCACTTTGCTGCTAACATGCATGTCATGCTGTTAAACATAAACTGACAGAATATATAACATAACTAGAGTAGATCTTACTCATAAGGATCAATTTTTTCCTCAAAAAAAACAGTAGTTCTGTCTTCAGAGTTCTTTTGAACTGCCAAGAGAAGACAATACGTGGCAGAAGGCATTCTCTTAGGCAGTTTGAGAGTTCTCAGCAGAGTTCCTCAGTGATATAGGTATCATTGCCCCCATCTCTATAGAGTACTATTCCCATCAGGTTTGGGCTTTAACTCCAGCTCAACTCCACACAAGAGAGTGAGAAAGTGAGAAAACTCATGGATTGAGGTAAAGACAGTGCATGATGTCTTTGATGATACAGAATATGCCTTTGGTTAGTTGGGTCAGCTGTACCAGCTGTGTCATCTCCCAACTTTCCATGCCCTCCCCCTTTGATGCTGTGAAAGAGCTGCTCTGCAATAACAAAAGCTTCCTTATATTACCAACACCATTTTAAGGACAAATCCAAAACACAGTCCCATCCTAAATACTGTGGAGAAAATTAACTTTGTCCCAGTCTAAACCAGCACAGCCATGCATGTTAAGTGTCACTGAAAAGTGTTAAAGCAAGAAAGTATAATTTTCTGTACAGACACAGTATTTTTCATTCCCAAAGTTCCATTTCTGAAATGATTTCTTTGTGTATGGGTTACTAAAGCAACTCTAGAATACGGATTGCAAAGGCCTTTTTGTGTCAAACACCATTCCCATGCAGGCACCTGACACGTGTGCACACATACATACACACACAGACTTACTGTTCAACATTAACAAAAGGAAACAATTCAAAACACTTTGTTCTTTTTTTTTTTTTTTTTAATAATAAAGGCAACACCTTCCTTGAGCATAGGGAAGAATGATGAAGAACAAGTCACCCCAAGTGGCATAGTTAAGTAGCACAGAGACAAGGAGGTCAACACTGAATGGTCTCAATTCAGAGCCAACAAAAATTGCTGTAATTCCTCAGCAAGGCATGTAATTGGAATAATGAACATTGACAGTTTTAACAATTTTACTTCATGCTCTGGAGCAATATAAAAATGGCTGTGATTGTTTATCTATCCCAAGTGCCTACAATAGTAACCACTAAATCCCAGAAGTGGTCACTGATGCACATGAAGTCACTAGCACCAGTGACAGACCCAGCTCGTTCATTGGAAGCTATAGTTAGGGGCCTTGCCAAAGATATCTGATTGCAGACACAGATTCAATGTGGGTATTGTCTATTACAACCCACATAAGTCTGTGTATGTGACATGAGAACAACTGTGCAGCTGCTCAGGCCTATCCTTTTTTCAGATGGCGGCTTGAGCCTACCCTGTACATGTTCTGGAGGGAAAGCAAATGGGGGCTTCTTGGGTTTCAGCAACTTTAAGGGTTATCATAGATCCTGTCAGAAGGTTAAAAGCCTTTTCACATAAGTTTGAGCTACTCTCAGCATTAAAGAAATACCAGTCACTGGCCTCACCAGCAGTGAGTCTGGAGACAAGCATTCATCATAAAATTGTAGGACAAATGATTGTAAAAAATCTGAAGAGCAACCGAAGAAATGTGTTTGATCAGAGAAGGAAACAGTAAAGATCAAGACCAGAGAAGGCAACAGTAAAGGTCAAGATCAGAGAAGACCTGGAAAGCAAATCCCCATGCCAGTCACGGCAACACACTTAGCTGGAACACTTTCTTGTAATAGAAAGGTACTTTTTGAAACATTGTTTTAGAATGACCAGAGATTCTAGAAGAGAATGAAAGATGAAGATTAAGATTTAAGATGTCTGAAGAAATTTGGCTGAAAATTTATTTGGTGCTTAACTGATGCATGTCTAATGAAGTAAACCCCAGGATGACCTTTTCATGTCTAATGCAGTGGAAATTGCAATAACGGAGAAAATTCATAAACAAATTGATATCAGACTAAGATGACCATGGCCTGATTCTTTAACATGCAGTAATACTGGAGGAGAAAGCTCTGAAGCAGCTCTGCTCTTCCTCCTTCCCTTTCCCATCTGACAAGAAATATCTTCTGGTTGCCAGCCAATGTGTAGGGAGCACAAAAATAGCATGTGCCTGAAAATGTGAGGTGTGTTAACCACAGAGCTTTTACCATGCCTTGTTGAGACAGAGTTATGCAAAGCTGCATCTCATATGATGGATCACCTCTACTGTGCTCAAATTCACAGCTGCAGAGACAGGGAAGCCTTGCAGAGAACCCTTCATGCTAGTTCCTCTAAAACTCACTTTACAAGTCGACATAGTCACAGGCTCCTACTGACCCTAAATAGAGAATTATAGCATATAACCAGTGAGCACAAGAAAGATATGTAATTAGATATAATTGGTCTTCCCGTGTATAATTTCTATTGACTGTGTTGTCAAAGCTTTAATATTCTCTTTTTATTTTCCTACCTCCATCTCTTCTTTTTAACCTCCTTTATGGATGAAGAACTGTTTAAATAACATTTAAACACTATAGACATCATTGTACTGATTGAATTAGTATTGCTGCAGAAGTAGAGCAAGACTTCACTATTTCTTTCTGGTCAGTCAAAATCTTGCAACCTTGTTCTCATCTCTAGAGACATACAGCAGTAGGTGTTATGGGATTGATGACTGGCCAAAAGCACATCAAAATGTACAGCTGTGGCTTGAGACTGAGAGCACACCAGTGGGGAGAGAAATGCATACAAGGAAGCTGTAAGCCTCAATAGGCGCTGGAAACCAGTATGTAAACACCTGTTTCAAACACTGTTTTAGAGATACATGTTTAGAAATGGTAAGTCAATCTAGTACTATGAGAAGATCATCATTATGCAAATTGTCTCTCAGGGAACTTAAAATAAGCAAGTCCCTTCTTTCAGAAGAAACATGACTAAACTGTCAAATATTAGTTAGTAAGAGGATTTTATTGATTTTAAAGACTGTTTCATAGAGAACAGTTTCTCTCTTTTCATTTTTAGCAAGCCCCTTGCTTCTTGGATATTGGTCTGGATTTGGCATTAGTCTTAATTGACATAGATTTAGTTATTTCACTTGAGTCCTTTACCATAAAGCTCCAAATATCATACAATTATATATAAATAGAAGGATCCATGCATGCTATAATCCATGCACTGAGATGGAAGGCAGGGAAATAAACAGAGAACCTGGTTTGTGACTTTAAGCCCATGAAACAGATAAGTTGAAACAAAAGATTATCCAGCAGCAAACTTACATGACTGAGGTACCTGATTTGTTTTCTGTTTAAGTCTCTTTCTAATGATTTGCAAAGTATATCAATATGTAATCCACAAAGCAGACACTTGGGAAATCAATCAGTTTCAAAAAGTTTTGTGAATTTAGTATTAAGAAATATAGGTAAAATCATGAATACCAAAAGAAGGGAAATGAGGGGGTAGAGGAACAGTTTCATTCACATAATTCAGTCTCATGAGGTAAGCCTTGTGTTATGGGCATTAGCCAAAGTTCCTCAATTTTGATCAAATGTTACATCAGACCATTGCAGAATCTAATCTCTGAAAAAGTGTACACATAGGAATTTTCTCAGGGTGCTTTAGGACAAGACAACCACAAATATGTAATTCATTAATTTGCTTCTGCAGTTTGGATCAATTAAGTTCACAGCTGGCTGATGAATAAGAGGCAGGTACAGAAGGAGATGCAGTTAGAGATTCTGGAAGACACCCAGGAGGGAAGTGAAATGGGTCTGAGGTAAGAATTAATTTGTCCCTGGGAAAATGCTTGTTGGCTCTAGTGAGAGAGCATCCAGAAAAGATAAAATAGGTCATTACTTACTTTATTTCTCTATCCCTTCTGTGTTGGTACAAGAGCGTACTTCATGTTTCACAGGGCTACAGGGAGAAGTAAAGAAAAGAAGAAAACCATCTGCTTGTGATATAAATTTGCTCACCCCTATAATACTGATACCTGTTCAGTCCATCATGGAAGTACCTGATCTGTATTTTCAAACAGCAGCTATTTAGCTGAGAACCAAGAACAAAACTAAGTTAAAAAGAAGTTGTAAGAAATCAACAGCAAGAAAGAATTCCAGATTAATTTTGACTAATTCTGTAGAATCGTGCTTTGCCTGTCTGACTTTTACTTGCTTGAACTTCAAAGAGTTTCAGGCAGCATTAGAACAAATTCATCCCTGTTACTCAGCAATTTCATCCTTCATACATGTCTTTGAAAATCTGTTTTTCAGTTCCAAAGAAATAGATGTTATGCAAATTAAAACAGTGTAATTCCTCTAGAATTGCCAGATACATTTAGTTTAAACCATTGGGAGCTGCACAGGGACAGGAGGGATAAAACTCTGAGTCTTTTGATCCCAGGAGCATTACCCCCACTCTGACTGACCTAAGGAAGCCTATGTGCAATGCATACCAACCCTGTGGCCCAGTCTACTAAGATCCTTTTAGTAGAGAGCAGAGGCTGTGCAACTGTCAGTCCTACATGAGCCTTCAGACAGGTGGCTGTGTGAGCATGGAAATGAACTGTAAAGGATGGATTAGGTTCACTGGAGGATGAGAACAGGGCAGAGGTAAGACAAGGCAACAGAATTTACTGTTAAGCCTTCATAGCATCTCAGCTTACATCTCTGCAATGCCTGAGCAAGCGTTCAGCTTCTCCCCTTCAGTCAGCTCCAGCTAATTGTGTTCATACTTGACAGGATGGGAGTGTGTTGAGTTCAGATATGCCTCTACTCTTCTGGGAACCAACTGCCTAAATATCACCAAGCTTAAGCCAGAGTATGAGGTGGCCCAAGCATGTGACAGATGATCAGGGAGTTTGTCATAAAGAATGAGATCCAGCTTTAAGCTGACACAATATCAAAAACACATTACAGCTCTTAGAAGAAATAAGCACATTTCTAGTGCAGAACGGTCTTTATAACTCATACTAAGAAGAGCTCAAGCTTTTTCTCAGTTACACCATTTTTGGTTTTGATAATGCATGACTTTGGTACGGAGCGATGCCCCAGTGAACAGTTACCTGTAGACTGATTCTGTATTTAAGAGCAATGCACACTTTGATGGTACACTGAACAATAAAGAAATATTGACTTAACCCTTGTCTGTAGATGATAAAGTACCACACCCACCATTGGCTATAAAAACACCAATCTACAAAATTAATAACTGTGGGGAAGAAAGCTGGTACTTCCTAACTAGTTGAAGACATTAGGCACTGACATTCCTACTGGCAGTGCCCTGGTCATGCTCAAATACCTGTTTACAGACTAACAGCCAAGAATTCATAGCTAGTATTAACATCTGTTTAAAGTAGTTTTGTTAGTTTAGATATAACTATCATACAAAGAGAAAAATACAGAAAATGTTACATTAATGATAATAATAACAAACAAATTTAAAATTGCTATACACATTCTTTTTTTCCTAGTGTTCTTTCTACTGTTTCTCTGCATCTTAAGCTCAGTTGTTCAGTTCCAGGATGGGCTGAGGATGTTAAATTGAGTTGTCACAAGTATTTCTTCACCAGGAGGAATACTGAGTTCGTGTTTCATCTTTGTGTTTCTTCATTCTAGGAACCATTTAAATTATTTTATTTTGATGTTTATTAACATGCTTCCACACCTAGTTCTTTCCAATATTCTTTAATTCAACATTACATGTGAACTTACTACAGATTACACCCTTTATATGCATTAGATAATATTTCTCTATTTGTTATGCCTAAAGCCTATATTTGATCAACCCCAAGATTGCATTTCTCTGACTGATTATTTGTGTGTTGTTTATAACCACGAAGTACACAATGCCAGGCTGTGTTCCATCTCTTATTATCCCATGGCTGCATTCCTCTGAGCCATATCACACATCTCCGCCTCTCAAGGCCTTCTCTGTCACACCAAGCATGTATTTCTCTAAACAAACATCACTGATAATTGATAATTTCTGCTATCTGTATAAAATTATGGTCATACTTTACAAAGGTAACAAAACCAAAACAAATTAGCCACCGACACCTATAAATGAAACAAATTGCTGTCACAGATAAACCAATTAAAGTTGCAAGCTGGCCAAGTTCAGGCAGAGCAAGCATGTAAGTCCTCACACTGGAGGCCTTGCAAACTCAGTAAAATCCTCTGATTTGTTACTCGTCACAGTAAAAGTGTATCATGGGACTACATAAAGATACATCACACATGATCTTAATACAGGTGATGATCTTAATATGGGCTATCAAAATCAGACTCTGTAATGCACAGACTCAAAGGAGGTAACAGGGATCATTCCACTTTCCATTGATTCCAAGATTTCCTTTGAGGGTAATTTCTAATTCCCCTTTCTATAGACCTGTTCCCAGTTCATTTGAGGACCTGGCTTTATGTAAGGAAATGTGCAGCTAAACCCCATTCAGGATAACTAGGACAACCTTTTCACAGAAGCCCAATATAAACCAAATGCCTGGGTTGGAAACCAAACAACATCATCCTACAGAGATTATAAATCATAGCTTTCAATACAGGAAATTGTATGACAGAAATATTTTAAGGCATAATTGTTCAAGATGATGGCAATACATATGACTACTGGCCCATGTGCCTTTGAATTCATGCTGTCAGTTGACAGTGTGCATTATAGTGACTTAATAGTATATTTTTCACAAACAGCATTGTCTAATGAATGAATACTTAATGAGCCTCCATTAAGCATAGAAGGGCCCTGTTTAAACCATTAGATCATTACAGTAATAAGGTATTTTCTACTGCAGAGGAATTAAAGCAAGCACAGCAGTTCTTTGAAGCCAGATGACTGCTTAAGGCACAATAAAAAAGAAAGCAGAATTATTAATTCTAAGAAATATAAACCCAAATCTACTACACAGAGAAAAAGCAGCTTTGAATTTTGGTCTTTTTTTTTTTTTCTTGGTAGCATTTGCTGGTTTGGAAACAAGCAGTTTATATTGGCAAGCTTTGAGTTTGACTACTAGGGATGTAATAGATTGTCAGCTGTTAATAGTCTGTTCAATTAGTCTCCTTGCTTTACCTTTGGATTGAATTGAAATTAGCTAAAAGTCATAACGTATGAGACTTTTAATTAGGAATTTCCCTTTACTTGTCTTAGATTGCTTGATCTCTTATTGCAGGCACTCTAATACCTTAGTCTTGGAAGAAAACACATTCCAGTGCCTAAGGCAATAGAGGCTGAGAGCTTGTGAAACATGAATAGTGTGATAGGATTGAGAGTTATCTGAAGAATTATGTAAAAGAGATATTTAGATGCCTAAGTAGATGAAAAATGGCCTGATGGGATCTTTAAAGGCACTTGAGTCATGTAATGTTAAATATGAGGCTGAATGTCCATGCTATATCTGTTTCCATAGGTGCAAATCCAAACAAAGCAATGAAAGATTTCCAGTCAAAAGAATTAGAAAATTATGACTGTGGGTACTTTTATTGAACTTCTGATTTATCTAATTTGTCTGATTTATCTATTAGATTAATAATTGTAGGTCTAACCAGAGTTCATAGAATTCAATTAAATACTTTCTACGGAATTAATATACTTGATATCAGGTTTCCATACTTAGAGTAAGTTATTCTGAATGAGGAATTCATCTCAGAGAATTATAATGTATTTATGGATCATATGTGAGTAGAAAATGGGCACAGATTTTAAATTATTTGGTATAAATCATTCACCCAATTATATTGCATCTAGATAGATACAGGAATTACACATTAATAATTATGTATTCCACATAACTATTGGCAACATGATGAAACAGATTTATCATGAAGGATCTGTCCATCAATAGAAAGATTCACTGAGAAGTATTCAGAATACTCCAAGTCACCAGTTATTAAACAAAGAATGGCTGGAAGCTGACACTTTGAAAATAACATCAGTGATAGAAATGGTGTGTGTCAGACACAGTATTTTCAATATATTCCTCTTCTCCTAGCCCCTCTTGCAGGGGCTATGGCAGTGTAGTTATTCTTTTAGGAAAGATAGAATGGGAAGGGATGAACGGAGAATATTTAGGCATAAGACTCAGGCTTCAACTGTTCTATTCTCATAATTACCTATAAGGAAATTTTAAACCTAATGATGTTGCTAATTAAATCCCTGTTGTAATTAATGAGTTCAAAATTTCATCATTTCATCAGACCCTGTATCTTCAATGTGAGCTTAGACACTTGCAATTTCCCTCCATCTGGCTCAACCTCAATTTGACCAAAAAAAAATAATTTAGGAACAGCAATGTCCAACACCTAAAATGAACTCCTAGTAGATTTAAAAGAGCAAGCAATGAATTTTAAATTTAAGAGTGCCTGCTACCCTTTTTTAATTTCATACTTTGCTGCATATGCAGTCCTCTGTGTGTGCGTGGCTGGGTGCATGATTACACCTCTGACATGGCTCAGCATTCGTGCACAGGGATCTTCGTGCATTCCTGCACCACACACATTCACAGCTTTGTGTTTTCATGGCTCTGTGGGATATTGTGGCTCCATGTGCCCAGGCTGGTGTGCATTTGTGCACATGTGTCCCTGTGTGTGCACAGAATCATAGAATCGTAGAATACCCTGAGATGGTATTACTCCTGGCCCTGCACAGGACACCCCAAGAGTCACATCATGTGCATGAGAGCATTATACAAACACTTCTTGAACTCTGTCAGGCTTGGTGCTGTGACCACTTCCCTGGAGAGCCTGTTCCAGTGCCCAACCACCCTTTGGGCATAAGTGTTTCACAGTGAAGGAGGAAGGGGGTACCTTCATGCTGTGGACATACACAAAAATACAAATTTTCTGTGAGTCCTTTCCAAGCTAAATGTGGTGCAGTTATTTCACTGAGTGACCTAAAGAGTAATCTTTAAATGGACATGAGATAATTCAATCTTCATGGTGCATTAGTTCTCAGCAGAAATGCAAGGAAATTTTAGTTATAGGATTTAATAGTGTGGTAAGGAGGCTATTAGAGTGCATTGTATGGACTGTTTTATTGTAGTGATTTCACATAATGCCATGAAAAAAACTTCAAATCATCACCCCCAGGACTGTACAGCTTGTCACTCTCATTTTCAATCTTGGATAATGCCATCCCTGAATGTGTAAGTGTGCATCTGCAGAGATAAAAATAATTAAAATGGAAATTCAGAATTTTAGTGTGGATATACAAAATGTGGGAGAGGGAAAAAAAAAGTTCTGATATGGTGCTATTCTGCTCCATTTTCGTGCCTGTGTCATTTCACATGTGTGTGTCCATAGATATTCACAGCCATGCCAGAAACAAGGCTAGGGAGCCAGGTAGAAAAGGTGTAATTCTCACAGCAGATCTGCAGGACATAAGGACATAAGGAAATTGGCTCTGCTAGCAGTGTCACTGAGCCTGCCATTCATCCCAGATCCATGTTTCACTGTGAACAAATTTGTGGACTCTGATATTGTAGAGAGTTATGAACCAAATCTTGACCTTTATTAACAATCTGGATGAGGGGATTGAGTGCACCCTCAGCTAGTTTACTGACAACATCAAGTTGGGCAGGAATGTTGAACTGCTGGAGAGTATGAAAGCTCTGCAGAGGGATATGGTCAGGCTGAATCAACAGGCTGAGGCCAATTGTATGAGGTTCAACAAGGCCAAGTGCTGGGTCCTTTATTTGGGTCACAACCATCCCAAGCAGTACTACAGGCCTGGGGAAGAATGGCTGGAAATGTGCCTGTTAGAAAAGGACATAGTGTTGTTGGTCTAGAGCAGGTGAACATGGCCTGTATCAGCAATAGTGTGGCAGCAGGACCAGAGCAGTGATCATCCTCTTGTACTTGGCACTGGTGAGGCAGCACCTCAAATCCTGTGTTCAGTTTTGGGCCCCTCACTACAACGAAGACATTGAGGTGCTGGAGTGTGTCCAGAGAAGGGCAACAGAGCTAGTGAAGGGTCTGGAGCACAAGTCTGATGAGGACCAGCTGAGAGAGCTGGAAGTATTTAGCCTGGAGAAAGGAGGTTCAGGGGGTATCTTCTCACTCTCTACAAGCCCCTGAAAGAAGGTTGTAACAAGGTGAGAGTTGATCTCTTTCCTGAGTAACAAGTGACAGGACAACAGGAAATGGCCTCAAGTAGCACCAGGCTAGGTTTACTCTGCATATTAGGACAAATTTCTTCATGGAAATGTTAAACACTGGAAAAGACTGCCCAGGGAAGTGGTTGATCTGCCATCCCTGGAGGTGCTTAAAAGACATGACAATGTGACACCTAGGGAAATGGTTTAGTGCCAGACTTTGCAGTGCTGGGTTAATGGTTGGACTTGATGGCCTTAAAGGTATTTTCCAATATAAGTGATTCTCTGATTCTAATTTTATTTTATGCAGAGAGACACTGCCAATAGATTCACTTTGCATAGGTTCAACACATGCCTAAAGTAACACACCATCCACATATCTACATGATTAGTGGGTTAGTTTATTAAATTCTCAGTGTTAGAAGCAGGGAGCTATGACTTAGCATAGCTTCATACCACTCAGAATAACAGAGCTACAATGTTGAACATTATTTTATTGCTGCTCAGGATATTGAGGACAAAAAGAGACAGGAAAGAACAGAGACCTGGTGCTCACAGAAGAGCCCTTAGATACTGTGCTACTGCCATTTACTGCCTCCTCTTGTAGTTGTGCCTGCAAAGACTGCACTGTGAAGAGATGGCATCAGTTTTTCTCATTCCTCCAAGTTTACTTGTCCTGCCACATCTCACCTGTATGGGAAAGGAGAGCAGCTTTTAGCTAACAGTTGCTTTCTTCCCTCTGAGGGATTTGGAAGTGCGGGCAGTCCACACGGGAGACTAATGAGACTTCTCACAGACCATTACTCCCAGAGCGGGCATGTGGAAGGACTCACAGCTGAGCCTGTAATTAATAAAGTAGAAGAGTGAGGCTGAGTGGCGGGAGATAAGGAATCATTTCTGGGGAGGAAGCAGAAGGCCTACATTTGGATCCAACACATTGATGGAGCAACGCTGCTGCTGCTCACTAATGGGTAACGATTGCAGCTGGAGGAATTGCTGGGAACAGCGCTCCCCAGCTGCTGCCACACATCTGCTCAGCTGGGTGGCCTCAAACCTTTTCCCCAAGGCTCTTGCAACTGCCAAAAAGTCAAGCTCTGCCTCCTGAAAATTGTGAGGCAAGGCACGCATGCACTTGCTCCTGTTGCTGCACTTGCCAGGGACATTGGAGAGGTGAGAAAAATCTGACAGCTGTAACTAATGAAAAAGACATGGAAAGGGAATAAGGAAAAGGTAAGTGATAGGCACAGGTGATCAGGTGTGTACTTAGGGTGAAAAGTGGGTCTCAGCTTGTTCTCAGCTTCAAACCTCTGTACCACCCAGATTGCTGTCTTGTAAAGACATGACCTCGAACAAACAGCAAAACAGTAGGCTCTGAAATCGCCTGGGAAACAGTGTGCTCAGTTTCCTGACACAGTTTTTGTTTGGACCTTGTCTTGTTTGAAATAAGTCAAGATGAGTTGGAAAAATACAGATGGCAGTGACTTTCCCAATCTTGGCATCAAAATATAGTATCCTGAAATTTAGTCACACCAAGCTGCAAAAAAGCAGCAAGGATAGACAGAAAACAAGGATCTGGAGTGTTCTAGCAAGTTCATGTTCCGCAGTGATGTTCAGTTATCACTGAAGACAGTGCCCCAACATTGAGGCTGTTGGTTGGCCCTTCCAGACATGGAAAACTGCTTGTAAGGAAAGGGACTGGGGACTGATTTCTTCAGATTCATTTGAACAGCAGTGTTGTAGAATGAGCAGCTCCCACACTACTACAATGATAGGAATAGTTCTTCATTAAACCTTGAAGGCTCCTGTGACAAAATCAAACTCTTATGACTGATTTCTTTTACATTATTATTTTTTACTGGCTGTACATGGCAGTGAAGGTCATGTTATGCAGAAGCATGTCTGTGAGTGTAGGAACACTGGGAGAACAGCTGAGCTTCAGTTCACTGGAAGTTATCTCTGTGACTCATAGAAATGCTGAAAGAGATGCGAGTCTGTAACCACCACAAAGCCTTCTGTATTTTTTTAATTAAATCTTCGTTGTCTAAAAGAAAAAGAATTTTCAGGTAAACCTAAAATAGGTTCTGAAAAATCAACCTATATTTCTTCTCATCACTATGCTAGGAATATTCTATTTGAAATGTTAAGTGCTTGAGCAGGAGCACGTATGTGTGTACACATTGCCTCTGAGACTCTCACAAGAACAGCAGACTTAGCTGATGGCAGACTTAGAAGGGTGTATTGTTATGAATCCAACAGGAAATCAACTGCAGTTTTTCCCTTCTTTTCAAAGATAAAACTTCAGTTTAAGGAGAATAGCACTCTCAGTTTCCCTTCACCTCTTCATGTAGGTAGTTTATAGAAAGAACTAGACCTGCAGTGGAGGGCAGGGATAAAAAGGAAACCCTAGCTTCGCAACAGATGAGAAGATTACCAAAAATGTATAACCCTTATCTTCACTACAAATGACATGACATAGTCCACATGTTGATGAATTCTACTGGTGACTTTTGTTTTAAGCTTACTTGCACAAGTGCTGAATTGTCTTTGGAAGGTCTTTGTGTATTTGTACAGAATCTCAATTGTGACACAAAGGATAGAATAGAAATCTACGTTAAAGAAAATAGAAATTTCTGCTTCTATTACCATATCTTAGGGGCTTCTTTTAGATTAAAAACCCCATTATATTATCCAAGAAGAATTCAGCTGCATGCGAGAAACTGCAGTAAATGAGTTTTAAGTGGACCAGAGTTCTTTTCCTGAAGGTGCGGAGAAACTGAGAGAACCTTTATAGGGCAGGAAAAGTAATTCTTGGCTGTTAGGGCTGTCTGAGTGAAGCAGCACTGCTAAGCAGACTTACATCAGACTTGGATCAGAGCAGGCTAAGAACTGCTTCACAAACAGTTCAGCTGTCAAAAATAAAAAAAAAATAAACCAAACCCAAAACCAAAAAAACCCACAAAAACATGAAAAGACCAATAAAAAGTCAATACTCCTTGTAGAGTTTTACTGATCAAACATAGTGGGTACTGTGCCTTTGTCTCCTAATTATCAATTAATTTCTTTATATAGATAGTAGATGCAGATCAGTTGTATGAAGCATGGCCCCTCTCACAATGACAACTGAGCTTTTTGTTTCTTCACAACACAACAGATTTGAATTACTTGGTATTACAGAGTGCTTTCCACCCCTCCACACTCATGAAAAATATTTTATTAGATTGTAAATGGAGTTGTCTTGTTCTCTGAGGTTATTTTCTACAGCAGTTTCATTTCTTCTGTCTTTTTCTCTTATTTTGTTTTTATTGGATGCTAAAGGGTAAAATGTAAAACAGCATCAGTGAAAGGAACTAAAAAAAAATATATACCTTTAATATACTGGGAGAGAGGAATTAAATTGTACTTCCAACTCCTCAATCTAATAGCTTATACAATGTGAAATGGAAAAAAGAGTAAGCTCTTTTACTATTTCAGCTCCTAGCAGTGTAGTTATAGGTAAAGATGTTTCATGCTTCCCATTATAAATACTCATTTTCACAGCTTTATAAAACATCACAAAAATTCACTCTTGATTGAAACTTACTCAATAAGGTCATAACCTAAGAACACTTTCAGAGAAATGTTGGGTGAAATTGAGCTGATGGAGGGTCAGGTAGCTTATTTAAGCACACTGAGTTACCTGGAAATCTAATACCAAGTATTTTATCAATGTTCAAAATACTGAGGTGTAAAAAGATAACCTCCTGTGACAGATGGAATCAACACCATCACAGGTCATGCCTGTGCCAATTAAAGCATCAGTAGTGCATTTTCAATAGGTCACATCAAATCCATCACTAGTTTCTAGGACACCAAGCTAAGAAATGCCTGAAGTATAACTAGAAGGAGGGAAGGATGACAAAGAGCTGGAAAGGAGCAGTCAGTGAGTGTGACCATTCCTCTCAACTAGCTTCTGTCTCTGAGACCTTGTCCTTTAGGCTGGAGCCTGTCTAAATGCTTTCCCTGACACCACTATTATTTCCTAGAGTACTTTTTTTATAGTGAATAGGAGGAGTAGCATCATGGGCAAAACTGATCTAAGGATCTTCACCTGCTTCCACTTCAAGCGATTGTGCTGAACAGAATCATGGTACTATATAAACACACACACATATGTATATATAAAAACATACAGAAATATATATGCACATGCGTACATAAACATCTGTGCTTATATAATGGGACTTTTTCATTAAAATAAAAAATTAAATAAGATTTCATTAAAATATTACTAGAATGGAAGATTTACCACTCAAAACTAGAACTACTGAAACTCCACCTCTCCCATCCATCCCCATCCTTGTTAACATCCCCATAACTATGCAAGTGACCCACAACCTACCTCTTCTCTCTATCAGGGAGATTCTAGCCTTGCACCTTTGTAAATCAGGTCTTTATCTAACTATTGGATTCTGGCAGCAGTTTTTTACCTCAGTAAATACTCATTTCACTACACATCATGGAGCAGGTAAGAAGAAAAGACTGAGGATATATATCACAATTACGTGACTAAGGACCTAAACTGGGGCACAGCAGGATCAGGTTAAATGATGATGAAGTAGACACTCCTAAGGAACTACAGCAGTTTCTGTGTTTCCTTGGTTTAGCACTCTCAGTTTGGAGGCATACAGTAGATCTTTTCCTTGTAGACTGATGGGTTTATAGGTTGAAGCCAATATGACCTGAAGATCTAAACCACATTTTCTTTTTTCAGTGATTTTCCAAAAGTCACTAGTATAACACATAGAGAGGCCAGTGATCATTTGTTATACCTGCCTGGTTCTGTGGTCAAAGCACATGAGAGATATTTCTTTCAAAAATATCTAACTTAGAAATCTGAATTTATTTTCACAAAGGCACAGTAGCTGAAAGAGGAGATTATTTAGGGCTTCAGTGACAGATACCTACATACCCTTGCTTTCCTTTGGAATTTTTACATCTGTATGAATCACTTCATGCTGCAATGTTTTATCATGTATCATTTGAGTTCTGATAATTACTATTAACAACCACAAGGTACCTGCAAAGTGAAATGGACTTCAACTGATTCCCACTCTTTGCAGTTGCTGTGGACAAAGGCTGCATCCCAGACACCCCCCCCAGTTTGGATGAATTACAGCAACTCAAAGTATTATGCTATTAAAATAGATTCAATTATCTGAGACTAAGCCTGACAAAAAGATACAAAATTAAGGTATTTTTTTGCTAGTCTGATTTCACATATCCTGAGGAAGAATTAAGTCCACTCTGCTGGCTTTGCTACAGGAATTCTTTGCCCATATTAGCTTTATTATTGTTTCTTTCTTGGTTTAGTTGATAAAATAACAAGTGAAAATATCACCATGGGGATTGTGGCAAAGAAAACGAATACTCAGTGACTGATGTCTTTTCACATTCAGCAATTTCACTGAAGCCCCCCACATCATATTTATTTTTCCAGGCAAGGTCATTTTCTGTAAATTACAGACACGAATGGCAACTTTAAAAATCCTCCTTTCTAGTAATTCCCACTGACTTCTTACATGAAAATGAAGTGCACTAGCCTGTAATAAGTATGGACTGTAAAATAATTGCATTCGTTCTTGCTAAAATGGCCAGTCATTTGCTGAATACATACAATTTGTGGTGGCAGAAGAAAGTAATTTTTTTAATAAGATATTCATCCAACTATTCATAATGTGATTTAATCAGTAGATTGTATGCAGACTTTAAATATAAAATGTCCAAAATCATCATAGTGAATTATTAAGAGCTGATATCTTGGGAAAGAGAGAATTACAATCCTTATTTGCAATGCTGGGAGAAAAGGAAAGAGGAAAAGACGAATTAGATCAACCAATGTGCCACATTTTTATTCCTTAGAGTTTCTCATCTTCCTGCTGAGCTCAGAGGCTGATGTCCTACAAAGCATAATGTTTAATTCTCACAAGTTCCTCAGCAAGCTAAGACCTTAAAACTTATCAACTTTTAATAAAGCATCCTATTTTGGTGGTTTTGAAGATGTCACTTGAACATAGTTGTTATTCTAATCTAGAGCTCACATGTTTTCCAGAAGCTTGGCCAAGGCCCACCACATTTCATACATATTGTATTAAAACATATTTTCTGCTTTGTGGTTCCCTATTTGTTCATATAGCCCTTAGTCTGCAAAAACACATGCTTTCCTCTTCAGTCTTGGACAAATTTGCTAGAGGCTACTCAGGCAGTCCCATTGGCTTATGAGATGAAAAATTCATGTATGATGCATTTACCCCACTTCAAAATATGATACTTTTTATGTGTATGTAGGAAGACTACCTGAAGCATTTTTGATGTTTTTGCAGTGTTCTGATATGTGCTACCTCTATAAGTAAGCAATTTTTTAGCAACATATGGTGGATAGAAAGAAACCTTTAGATGTCCTTTGTTTTTCCCTGTAGATAATTTTAATAGCCTGTAGAGATCTACAGATTCTTAAAACAAACAAAAAAAAATCTGTAACAGACAATACATAACTCTGTGAAAGAAAAAGCAATGCCAAACAGCCATAACATGTTGATATATTTCTGTATGGTGTCTGGCATTGCCAGTCTGTAATTCACAGGATTAGAGTTTTATAATATATCTTGTTCACTGAGATTCTTAGTTCATTGGAAAAAATTGCAAGTCTAATTCTGTACTAGTTTAAAAATAGCACAAATAAATAGAAGCTATTATAACGTGTGACAAGAAAGTATATCAGTTGTATTTACTAATCTGTTGTGCCTCAGAACACATCCCTTACAAAAAGAAATACTTTCATTGCTGCAGATCTGATTCCCTAGTGCATGACACCCATTTTAATTTCAGGTAATTTAACCTATTTTAATAGCATTATACTTCAATAACACTGCTGTCGTGGAGTAGACAGTTAGTCTCGTTTATATAATGTAGCTTACAGCCCTTCCTGCAAAACAGGCAAAGGAGCCAGAACTCAATCCTGCTTCAATTGCTCATGTTCTGCAGTCAGTCAGGTGCAGACAATCAGGTACCTGCTTCACTCCTGCTCTGAGGCAGCATCTCTGTCCTCGTTTGGCCTCTTTGGCCCCTCCTGAGCACCGTGGCAATGCAATTGCTTGACTCTGGACTCAGCAGTGGCTTGTGGCACCTGCTCAGAGCACAGAGGCAGCATGACTCTGCAATAGCACCCTTCCTTGTGTCCCTGAGGGGTACCCTCTGATGCAAAGTAACTTGGCTGGGTTGACTTCTCTGAAGTTTTGCTAATAAAAGATAGTGACAAATTGTGCCAATAAATAATAACAGATGCCGAAATAAAGTATCATCACTGAAACTCCTTGGTTGACATAGCCACAGCTGGGAGTAGTGAGCAAAGAAATAATCTGTACCCCAAGCCTTCAGCAGTCCATGCCACTTTTCACAGTCTAATTTACAGGCATCAAAGAAATGCATTTATTAAGTAATAAAAGAATAGCATTGTTTTGCCGTTACTGAGAAGTGGATTAATTGTGGCATAGAATAAAATACACTCAAAGCAAAGGGTAGGTAGTGCAGCACGTTTCTGTGGAAGCCCATGGGTTTCCTGAATTAGAAAACATCATGAAAGGACAATAGAAATGTAATGACATCACTGAAAATAGCAGTACCTTCTTTCTATGGAAATGTTTTATTCTCCAGAATCAATATTGTATGTAATTCTACTAAATCAGATATACAAGCAACATGCTAACCTCCTAAGTACAGATTATAATTGTTTCTTCTGAGTTTTCATGAATTTGTAATCAAGACAGCAATAATTTACTTAGCACAGAAAACAAAATGACAAGACACACAGAGAGAAGCCTAAACAATTGCTCTGTTTCTTACTGCTAGGAACTTAGTGTTTGATAAATGAATTAGTAAAATATTCAAAATGGCTCTGTATGTGATAACAGAGTGGTGCTGTCTTAAGTTACTTATGCTGGATATATGGTAGTTCCTAACAGCTACAAAAATACAGCTCTTTCGGTTAGATTTACTAACATTTTTGTATCAGTCCAGAAGCAAAAAATAGCACCAATAACTTAAGTGGTGATGGTTATACTGGTACAAAATATTTATAAGAAGTCAAATCAATTTGGGTTTCTTTGTTTATTTTGGGCTTTTTTTAAAGCACTGGTTATATTTTACAATTTGGAAAGATTTTTTTTTTTTTTTACTGCTCTTAATGAAAGACTTTTTTTTATACTGTGCTTCAAAAAATCCCTCAGGTGTGTTCAGGCAATTGGTTATGTTTGGTGCTTATCCTTACAAAAGAACAAAAACACTGCTGATGAGACATTTAATTTCTAACTTACATCCCAAATTTCATTCTCATTTTAGTTAAGTTTGGTACTGGCATTCAAACTTATATCTAAGTAAAAGGGAAGACTACAGTTTGCATGGTCTGGGTGCTAGTAAATCCACTTTTTAAAGAGAACAGGTGTGGAAAGGTACAGTTAAACTATTTAAACCTTTGGGACAGCTGGGATACAAAAAACTTCACATAGACCTAGGGTCCAAAAGCAGTAACATAATTGTCACAGTGCTGTAATTATTAGAAACTCAGGAACAGAAATAAAATAAAGTTAGCCCTCCCTGCTCCTGTTGAGGATAACCACTTAAGATTGGCTAATACTCCTAGTAAGTAAGCTGTCCTGAATTCTTTCATGTTTTTGTCTCCATTACTACTATCACTGAAAAGCTGTTGCAAAACATAAACCTCCATAATTTTCAGGTTACGTTTGCTTGTGTCTGTGTCATACGTATGTATTTGCACATGAGGTTTCTCCCAAAGACCGTGTGACTCTTCCTTCTCCTGCTGTTCATTCTCCAGAAATATTTTCAAAGAAAGATCTTATCATCTTTTGAGATTTTATTTTACAGGTTTCAAACAAAGCTCTTACATTCTTCTTCTATTTCTTGACCACTTCAGAAGGTCTCTTCTACTTCTTTTTCAGTTTGAACTAATATTTTCTGAACATCAGAGACTGGGACAGCACCAGAGGAGGTCTCTGTTTCACAGACTCACAGAATATTCTGAGTTGGAAGGGACCCACAAGGATCATGCAGTGCACCTCTTAAATGAATGGCCCATATGGGGATCAAACCCACAACCCTGGTGTTATTAGCATCATGCTCTAACCAACCAAGTTTCTTGCAGTATTGTGAGAATAAACTCTTTTTGCTCTATGAAAAAATGTTGGTGATTTGTTTTAATCCCACAGCCATTTAACACATCTACTTTCTCCTCTTCCTCAGTTATTTCCAGCTGATAATCACCCTGTTGATAGCAATTTACATGAGTTTCCTCCTTATGCTATTTGTTTTTCTTCTTTTTCTAATCTTTGAGTTCCCCTACATCTTTTGATGTGACATTCTGACATCCTATATATTAGTAATATACAATAAAACTGAGTCCTGAGCAAATTTCATTTGCAGATAATTTTCCATTTAGTTGAAGAGTACTTAGCCATTTCTTTTAATATGCCTTGCAAAGATGAGCATAGCCCACATTTGGACATTTCTCTCTCCATTTCCACACTTATTGATATCTAGAATATAACCTTTTTTTATGATGACTCCTTTCTTTTTCCATGTTGTGTATGCACATTCCTTATTTTCTAGCATCTTTCTTGACTGAGTAGTCATCTGGTTAGGAATGAAGTCCCTTCCAACAAGCTTTTCTCTTCTTGATGGTATGGTCCTTTGACCATGAAAAAATTCAGATGCCTTTGCCTTCTAGAAACCTAGTCTTCCAGTTCCCTTCTGAGCTAGTTTCAAAAGCAGGATCCTCCACCACAGTTGCTATTTGTTCATTTCTACAGGTAACTGAAACATGACCACCTGAAAAAAAATAAAAAAAGGGGAAAAAAGGGAAAGGACTATTATAATAGCCTTATGTGATGGGTTGGATATTGCTTTGCTGGGTGCTCTTTCAGAGAAACGTGCTTAGTTTTGTTTCCTGTGGGTTTTGGGTGGTGGAATCTGTGTGTTATTGGGGTGGACAACTCTGGATGAAGCTATTGTTGGTTTTTCTTATATTTGTACGTATATGTATTATAACTTTCCTGTAAATATATGTATATAGTTTTTTCCAGTTTCATTTTTTTTTTCTTTCCCTCCTTTCACTGGGACCACGTGGGTCTTGGGGGAGTTTTGCATTTTGCCAAGGTCGAACCCACGACACCTTATTTCCTCACAAGATTCTGTCTAAAGCTATAATATTCCCTTAATTTCTCTTGTGATTTCCTGGAAAACTCAGTTGACTGTCATCTCCCGGAACAGTCATTGCAGTAATATTTGATCTCTGGTGGGGGGGAGGGAGGAGGGGAAATGTCTTCCTAATTATACTCTTTCTGTAGTGTTTACTTTCCAAATAACATGAGGAAGATCTCTGTGCTCAACTGTCTTCGCTTGATGACTAGGTTGGTTACCTTGTCATAAAAGAAAATTAGGTTTGATAAGCAGGACTTTCGTCTCATGAAGTTGTGCTGGCTGTGACCAATAGCTGTGTTGTCTTTCAAGTGTTTTTCAATACCTTCCAGAATAATCCTCTCCACAACTTTACTAGGTACTGAAGTGAGACTGACAGGCCTGTAGTTTCCACGGTCCTATTTCTTGCCCTTCTTGAAAACTGGGAAGATGCTCACCAACTTCCAGTCAGCTGGGACCTCTCAGGATTCGCAAGACCACTGAAAATCACTGAGAGAGGTTTTGTGAGGATGCCAGATAGTTCTTTGAGGATGCTTTGACGAATCCCATCAGACTCTATAGATTTGTAGGGATCCAGTTGGAGCAGCAGATCCCACACAATTTCAAGGTTGACTGGAAGTTGATCATTCTCACAGTCATAGTCCCCCAGCTCAGGGCACTGAGACTCATTGATCCATCATCCATGTTGAAGACAGGCAAAAAAAGTGTTGAATGCACCTGGTTTGTCTCTGTCCCTGTTTATGAAGTAATGGGCCAATTATATTCCTATACTGCCTATTGCCATTAATGTATTAGAAAAAAACTCTTTATCATCCCCCACATTCCCGGCCAGCTTCAACTCCAGCTGAGCTTTGGCCACACAAATTTTCTCCCTTCAGTGACAAGCAGCATCTCTGAATTCTTCCCATGTCACTTTTTCTTGCTTCCATTGGACACACACCTTTCTTTTTTAAACTAGATCAATTTATGGTCACTGTAGGCAAGACAGATGCCAATCTCCATTTCCTTCATGAGACCCACTCTGTTGACAAGCAGCAGATCTAGGAGGGCTTCTTTCTGAGTCAGCTTCATTTTCAATGGTAGTAAATAAAGTTTGAAAAGCAAAATGAAGATTTCAATTTGTGTAATAAAAGTCTGTTGCCATNTTGCATTGTGCTGTAAAATTCAATAAACAGCTGTTGAGATGATTAATAACCAAAACAAAGATGAAATATTGAATCACCCTCAAAATCCTTTGGTTGCACAGAAACAACAGATTCATCCTGCCATACACGATAAACTAATTGGTAATGAGAAAACCAAAGGAAGCTTGGCTGGATTCTGCTTTCAGTTCTATAGAGCAGAATGTGAAGATGTCTACTCTACACAGAGTGAATGGAAAGAGACAGGCTCTTTGAGAAGAATTTATCCAGCATTTCATAAACACTTCTCATTAAGCAAATAATCCTGTGGAGATACCTGTGTCTCTCTTTGATCTGAGAACTTAAACAGCTGGGTCAAACGAGACACTTCTGGATGAAGACAGTAGGATGCTGAACTCTCCCTTTCCCTTCAAGTCTGTGAGTGAATTCCTATCCTACTGAGACTGGGAGAGTTCACTGGCAACTGAACATCATGTAAGTCTTATGAAGAGTTGCTGAGGATACTAGGTTGTTAAGTCTGTAGGAAAGAAGGCTCAGGGGAGCCGTCTGCAAGTACCTGAAAGGAGGTTGTACTGAGGTGGAGATTGGACTATTTTCCCAGACAGCTAGGGGTAGGACAAAGGGAAATGTCCTCAAGTTGTGCCAGGGAAAGTTTAGTTTGGATATCAGGAAAAATTCCATAATTGAAAGAGTTGTTAAACACTGGAACAGGCTCCCCAGGGAAGTGGTGGGGTCACCATCCTTGGAAATGTTCAGAAAAATGAGTGGACATGACATGCAATATAGCCTAGAGGGCTTGGTGGTGTTTGGTCAAAGGTTGGATTTGGTGATCTTGGAGGTCTTTTCCAACCTTAACAATTCTATGATCACTATTCTTGCATCTTCTTCAATGCAGAAGTTTATTACTGTATATAAAAGTTATGTAAAATATAAATCTTTCCCACTCAGTCATCCTGGGGTATTTTTATACTAACTCATTTAATTGAAAAGTCACTGTTTCAGAATGTGCTGCAAGAGTACTGATGTTCCTCACAAAGAAGTCTCATGTAGCCTGACAACTATAGCTCCTGTCTTGAGTATTCAGAGATCAGTAAATGTTCAAGATGATGTTGGAGAAAGGAGTAGAGCAAAAAGATGAATATACCCATTCTCTTTTCCTCTCTGAAACTATTGGACAAATTCTTTTTCTTCATGACTTTCTCGTCTATTCATTCCCTCTGAACTTCAAGGTAGGTCCAAACCAGTCTCATGTTTGGTCAATATTATACAGATGCATAAGCATAAAGGCAGTCCCAGGGGCTTGTTCTTTTACATAGTTTGCGCCTGATTAACTTATGAAGGTGTCATGGCTGCAAATTTTAAAAGGTAGGTGCAAAAAGCATACATGAAGGGAGGGCTGAGGAAGGCAAAAATATGGAGAGTTCCTTTCCATATATTTACTCTGTACTCTGAACCAGTTAATCACAGCAAAAAAATTGAACCGCTATACAGAACATGACCAAACACCCCGATTTTTCACTAGACTCCTAGAGGAAGTATATACTGGGCATTAACTGTGGGGCAGAGAGATTCTTGAAATTAAGCATACAGCACATGCTTCAAACACAACTTCCCCATCCCCCCATCATCCTCATGTTGTCATACTTAGCATATTTATTAAAGGTCAAGAGAGCCCTTAAAAATGTTCAAAATAAAGAAGAAGGAATTCACATCAGCAAAACTTTCTGAGGTTAACTCAACTGAAAGAAAAAAAGGCATGACATTAACAACTGATTGAATCAATTTTACAAGGGGGATTTCTTCATTTTACTGTTTTTTCTAGTATTGGCCACAGGCCAATCTCCAGTGCAGATTTACTGGATCTGAATAAAACGGGACTTGAAAAAATACGAAGTCTAGAGTAAATCAAACTCTGTAGAAGTTTTGACATGCCAGATTCACATCAGAGATTTATTCTGGTATGGCTCCCATGAAATCCATCATTGTACTGAGCCTGGAAATATCATATTGTCTAGAAAAGTCACTGGAAAATTGGCGGATTCTCAGTTGTATATTCGTGTATTCAACCTTTTTTCTGTGAACTTACAGTTCTTTGTATAAATGACTGATCAGCAACATGTATCAATGTAATTCTTCAGTCACTTGGACACAAAAGAGACAGTTGTAAATTTCTCTGTTGTGTTAGGTCATAAAAATTGAACATTACAGGGAAAACTTGGAAGAGATGACTGCAGTTGAGGATGTCAGGTGACAGGTTTTCACTAACTTTGACACAGGAAAAGAGAATCTCAAAATAAATCTGATAGTGTTAAATAGAGTTAAATATTTGTCATGAAAAAACAGAAATTTGTTTGTTAAAGTATTGAAGTAAAGAAGATTTGAAAATGAAAGATCCAGCTCTGACATATAAGTCCTGCCACTCTTTCATTAACGAAATCCATGTAGATGTATATTTTCTCTCTGGTACAGAAAATTAATCAAAGATTTGTACAGAGATCAGGGAAGAAATCAAAGGTCAGGGAAGAGAGTTTATATGTTGGAGGTGACCATGCACTGGAACAAATCACCCACAAAGGCTGTGGAGTCTCCCTCACTACAGATATTGAAGAACATTCTGGACACAAACCTGTGCCATGTGCTCTGGGATGACCCTGCTTGAACAGGACAGTTGGACCAACTGAGCCACTGTGATCCCTTCCAACCTTACCCATTTTGTGGTTCTGTAATCTCCAGAATTTGGTGAGAGGTAAATACCAGTCTTCCTGGGACTTCTTGATTTGGAGCAGGTAACTTAGTAATATGCAACATTAATGGTCTGAAATAGTATATCCTG
Source organism: Scytalopus superciliaris (assembly GCA_013400415.1). Classification (NCBI taxonomy): domain Eukaryota; kingdom Metazoa; phylum Chordata; class Aves; order Passeriformes; family Rhinocryptidae; genus Scytalopus; species Scytalopus superciliaris. The sequence continues at coordinate 765,614 of VXBX01000797.1, read as the reverse complement.
CGCCAACCTTAAAAGGTAGTTTAATTCTGCACATGTAGTACAAGATTTCTGGGGACTTTCCTTCCCTACTGCAGTGTCAAATGTCAGGACCAAAAAAAATAACTGCTCATTAAGGTGTGTAGGAAGCCCTCTTTAATAAGGATGAATGTATTCATGACACTGAAAAAAACAGACTTGGGAGAACAGTGTACGTTTAGGATACTGCCACTCACTAGCACAGCTTCTCTGGTTCTGCACTTCTTGAAAGGCACTGATTACAACTTGCAAACAAGAGGGAAGAGTTGAAGGGTGAAGTTATTGTATAATGAAAACTTGAAATCTGATCACCAAATTCTCCATCATTTCTACCCTATCATCATTGCTGTGGTGATAAGAGACCTCTCTTCTAAAGACGTGTGTGGAATTTTGCCCAAGAGACTCTCACTGAACTGAAAAACTTGTGTGTTCTGCTTTGGCAATCCAGTGGCTGAAGATCTGTCTGCTAATGGGCAAGCAACCTGGACATTTTAGGGGTTGTGGAGTTCATTTAAACATATGAGAGACAAATAGATGTACCAGTCTGAGTACTGACAAGGGAAGTGGCTTGAATAGGAACTTTCCTTTTATTTACTTACTTGGAGCTTTAATAAGAAGTAACAGCCTAAAAAATTTTCTTTTTTAAGAGCTGAGTGGTGTAGTTGAATATTTATGTTCCATAGCTAATCTTCTCAGAGCAAAAACTAATGGTAAATAAGACACTAGTTCAGAGATCTTTAGTGGTACTGTCCACTATTGTACCCATTTTTACTTTCTCTGTGGCAGGTGCAGTGAAGAAAGAATGGGAAGATAATCCCTTTTTCTGCCACTGGTTGAACTAAAAGCCAGAATATATGTGCACCAAAAAAAAAAAAAAAAGAAGCTACCACAAAGGAGGCTGATAAGTGTATGGCTAAGATTTAACCTTTGTTGAGACTAGGATTATTTTTATTCTGCTTATTCAAATACCAGTTTCTGAAATACATTGTGTTTCCTTTCTCTGCTCTTGGAAATCTCTTCCCCAGCACATCTTCAGTAGATAGTTCAACTTAGTGCTACAAAATTCCTTGCACTTTCTTCTTGTACAGGCTGATGTTACATCTCTGCTTTGCCTGCTTATAAGCAGGTAATTCTTACACTTCTTTGTGTTCAAGCCAAAGCTTTGCTGAAACTAAGGGGAAAATAGTGAGGCATGGTTTTGGAATACCTATTTCTGTTTTCAATGAAAGAGCTCAGAATTCAAGTTACTAATTGTATCTTTAGAGGAGAGTGTAACCAATTATGCATATTTCACTGTGGTAAGGCAATATGCTTTTGTCTGGGAAGCCTCAGGGGCCAAGACTGTAGGGGTTTTATCTTTTCTTTTCAGCAACTCAGAAGAATAAAGGATCGAAACTGAGTGCTTTATCTAATTGTAACTCAGATAGTGAATTCAATTTAATGTCATCTGGTAAAGGCCAACTATTTGCCTAACTAGGGATGTGGAGCCTGAGGGAGCAATGGAAGTGAGATGAAAATGTATAGTCAATCAAAATGCATATTAGCAAAGTTTGAATCTATTTTTATAAAAGTATTGTAAATTTTAAATGGCTGGATTACAGCTGCTTTTCTTTTCTTGATCTACTTAATATATATTCTGGTGCCAGAACTTTCAGCTGTTCCATTTCAATAAAGATATATCTTTGAGTTCCAGTTTTCCTGTACTGTCTTATACCTTTCTTTTGGTGGACAATGAACTGATAGTTCTTTTCTTCATGTATGCATTTGTGGACATGAGCATAAATGAATGGTATTGCTCAAAGTCATCCCTATGTGCTTCTGTCTACCTAAAGAATGTCTGCTCAGCTATAGAAACATTCCTTTATCTCCCATTTTTGTTTTCTCAACCCTTCAATAGTTTCCAGTTTTAATGTACAATCTTTCAAGGAGTCCAAGATATACGTGACCTTTTTCCACAGATCATTGATTCTATTTTTCCTAACTCTCGTTTTTATTTCATCTGGATCTACTTCCCCATATCTCTCCCAAGTTCTATATTTTAAAAGAAACTACTGAAGTTTAATAGCTTCACAAAATGTTTCTTCTCTGGAAGAAATACAATCCGGCAAATAATGATGAATTCCCTATAAACTGAGGCATCACACCAGCCAGAAGCTATGTACGGTCAAGCTTCTCTCTGGATGCACACACTTGGAGGGATAGCTTGGCAAGGAGAGTTGAAATACTAAGATGCCTCAAGAGACAAAGTATTCTGGGACTGGTATGGCCAGCCACTTTCTTCAAACCTGTAGGTGTCAAACTAGCCTTTCACCAGAGACACTTCAAACAAATGATCACTGAGTTATTGGCAGTGGTTGTTAGTCTAAGCCTTTTTAGGATATACATTGCTTATTTTCCTTGCAGGCCAAACTCACACATTGCTCAAACCATGTTAAATTGTCCACAAGGCTTGGCACAATTGTAACCTCCTGTTGTACAAAATAGCTAGCTTGTTGGGAGCACTAAATCCCTTATCTGAAGAAACTTGAACTAACATTTTCAGCTTCTGCTCGTTTGAGCTGTCTGACTTTTAAGGTGACACATAAATATGTGAAGCTCTAGAAAATTAATTCAGTGATGAGATGCCTGAGTGTCTACCTTCTGAACTTAGGCTAGGCTTTTCTTAGTCCTATTCAAGGTACAACTCTGTCTTTACTTTACTTTTGGCAATGACTTTAGCTGCATGGTGCAGATAACATTTTCAGTTATGTAAAAACAAATCACTGCACCAAAAAAATTGATCTGTTCAAAATAAAATAAGGCCAGGCCTCTTTTTAAACATAGTGGGAAACAGACAGATATTTTCCTGGATTTTCAGAAAAATCAGGTTTGATTGGAAACCTGTGGTTTTCAGAAATCCTCAGCCATGAAAGCATAATCTTGCTTTGGGAGAAATAACATTGCTGTTTGTGACTTCTTGGTCCAATATGTTCCCTCACAAGCCCTCCCTCAACATCATCTTTAATTTCAGTATAAAAATTTACATAGTCAGTCTATGCTTCTGTAGAAAGCAGTTCACATGGCAGTTAATCTAATCTTAAAATAGGTATATATATTAAGCCAGAAAAAGCCCTCTCTTGTCTGTGGCTGCAGTTCAGCACACATTCAGATCAGCATTTTTGCCACGCTGTGGTGAATCACATTGTGTCAAACCTTCCAGCATGTTTGCCACAGCTCGTTTGAGTTAGAAGAGGCTGTCTGGTCAGCAGTGCTGGTATGTCTTGTGAACTGCTGTGTTGTGAGACTTACACAATGCTGAAAATCCCTGCTTTGCAAAACATCTTCTGATCCAAGGTGGAAGAGCAACCCTGGACATATGGGCCATATTTTACAAACATTATGGACATAGAAAATTGCAGCTTCTTGGTCCAAAGAGTATCACACCAAGGCTGCTATGAATGTTCTTTGGGGCCTCTTTCCCAGGTATGTAAATATCATATTGCCTCATCTCTTCTAAGGTGCTCAGACTCAAGCAAGTATTTTTCTTCTGCTTAATTAAATAGCATCACAATTGCCATGACAATAACTCTCTTTAAAATAAACATGTTTATGTTCTTACCTTTCTCTGCACCTTCCAAGTCACATCTATTCATGTGATATTTATGATCGAATTTATATTTCAGTGTTGTGAACTTTTATAGGCTCATGTCTTCCTAAACTAGCAATGTAATTATAACTGTCTACCTCCTGGTATTTATTATTAATATGAATATAATGAAGTGGGTGATCAAGCAGTCACTGGTTACTCCTGTAATCACCAGACCAGCCCCCTGAGGAAACTGGGTTCAATAACATGTCACTGGAATGATAAAATCTTAATGAGTCATCAACGAGATGCAGAATTGTGATGCTCAGCAGAGTTCAAATCCTGTTTATCATAAAAATGAAACGAGATGAGGCTGGGAGAGGAGGAGAAATAGCACAAAATGGAGGGATAGAAACTCAGTGTGATTTGCTTTACCTCTATTGAAATTCTGACAAATAAAACCTGCTGCAGGTCTGCCCTTCATCATTATCACAGTAGTTGCAAAACCTTTGTTTTGATATAGAGTTCTATTTCCACACACTCGCTGCTGCCTGACATCTGCATTAATTCAGAGCATGTCAGAGATGAGACCAACTCCTCCCCTTATGCCCCCGAAGCTCACCTTTCCATCTTTCTTTCACAAAGAGTATCTGTGATAGGAACTGATTTACAGAAAAAGAGTTTCCAAACCCTCTGGCATCTTGGATCTGCTTATACAAGCTTGTCCTGATTAATTCAAAATTCTTCATGTTCTAATAATCCTCTCATTTCAAAGCTTCTTTGTAGTTCCTTCACTGTCTTTTGTTGGCATGCAAACGAGCAACCTCAGGTATGGATGTTTAACTTTTTTTGTTCTCCCTTTTTTCAAATTCTTATAGGTTTGAGGAGCTCTGATAGTCTCTGGGTTTGGTTTTTTTTTTCCTTCCCTGAATGTATTCTTCATGTTATTAATAATTCATATTATTGAGAACGGATGTAAAAACCAAATTACTCAAAACCCTGTAAGATGTAAAGAAAGGACAGTGCTTCCTCAAGAAAGTCTGCAGGTCAAGTTCAGACTTGGGAAAAGCGGCTGCAACTCTACTGAGCTACTTCCAGATTATTCATAACATCAAGACAATATGTCAACTACTCAATAATGTATCCTAGTCCAACCTTCAATTAACCTTTTTATTCTTAAGCGTTTAGCTTGGTAAATCACGCAGCTTAGTTTACTGAGAACCTAATAAACCGTGAGTCACAAGAATCAGGATCTGGATGATTAGGTATTTAGTTATGTGGTTTATTATTATTTAAACTGGATTTTGATGAATTATTGAAGCTTTAACATTATTCCTTTTTTTTTTTTTTTAAACTATGGTTGAGATATTTTTTTCCTAGGTGCAGAGATGATTTTCTAAGAGCTCCATATGACATGATCTAAGGCACACACATTTTGTTCAGTAATCTGATATTTCAGTACTTCATGCCCTTGAGGCAAAACTGTTATTCCAAGTATAAGGAACAGAGCAACTCAAGTACATAAATCTAGATGTCTAGTACTTTCTCAGACATCTTCAGCTGTCCAAAGCATCCAGTAAGAGCAGATAAAGTGACACCAAACCTACAGGACAGACAAATCTGTCCACAAGTAGGTAGGTATACCAGAACCTTTGCATTGGTACTATATACCTGTTTGTAAACATGTTATTTACTCCTTCATAGTCAAATGGCCACATTTGTATCAGCTGATGCACAGTGTGTGTGTGTGAGAGAGAGAGAGAGGTCTGCCCTTGAAACAGGGGAAACTTATCTGGGAGAAGCTAATCTGCATGCAAACTTCCCAGAAATGAGCAGAACTAATTTAACCAGTTCCTCCTTTGTAGGTAGTTACAGAGAGAAGTTAATAACCATAGAATTTCAGATTTAGTCAAACAAAACTCTTCACCCTAAATCTGATATTTGTCTCTGTCCTGCCAAGCAAAACAAATGGCATTTGATAACTGGTGAGCACTAATGTATGGCAGAGAATAAACATTTCATCATTTAGTTCAGCTCATTTAGAGCTTTGTTTTTATTTTAAGTGACTGGCTTTAGTTTTTGTATTGCAAATCTGGCAACTGAAAGCAGAAACAAACCTACTCTTGATTCACAGTGGCAGACAGTGGGTTTTACAGCTCCAAAGTGCCTGGGTGAACTGGCAGATTCCTCTCTTTGTTTCCCATCTCCCAGTTATTCCCCATAGATCAGGATACATGTGGTCTTGGAAACTAATACATACACAATAAACTTTTGCATGTATATTTTTTCTGAAGGGTTCGGGGAAACTATCTGCCCTAGGATTTATGAATAAAGATGAGTGACTGTGCAATTTCCTTTTATAAAATGTAAGTCTACTGAAAAAGTGGGAAAAGTAAGTAGTTACTGTTCCCTATGAATATTGTTGATCAGTGTCATGAATTATGAATGTATCCCTCCTGGGTCCAGTGTCCTCTGGCATTTCTTAAGCAGTAGCTCAATATTTTCTACCACTCTGATAAGTCATTCAACAGAGAAGGGGTAAGTCCTGATCTTGAGCCACTGTTCAGAGGCACTGACTGATATGGTTTGTCAAACAGCTTAGTTTTACATTCCACAGCTGAAAGTCTGACATCCAAGTCTTTATAGTACACCAAGGTCACAGGGACACAAGAGTTGTGAAGTGTGCTTTCAGCTTCTTGGATGTCAGGAAATGGCTTGAAATTCAGCAGGAAAACTTCTTCTCCTGTAGAGGCATAGCTTTTTCTGATTTTTTTTTTTTATCCTTTTCTTTACAGAGATATGAGATAACAATGGTGTCCCAAGGAACTTATATTTCCTTCCTTAAGGAGAATTAGAGGTCAGATATTTCTATAATGTTCACAGTATCTAAGATAAAAACTGTTCAGTGAAAATAACCTGGGGCTTTCTTTTCAGAACTGAATCTATTCTAGACATCTCCTCTATGCATGTTATGAAAAAGATTGTGTAGAACTGTTGGAGGAGTTTCTGCTGTTTACAGATTATGGGTTAACTAAATAATACTTTAAAGAAAAATAGTATGGTTTTATTTCAAAATGAGTGGTTGTAACTCAACCCTGAGCAATAACAGTTTATTCCCACTGCTGTACACTACCACTTCCATTTAATTCCCAAAGCTAAGGGAAATAAGACTAACTACATCTTTTCCTCTTAAATCAAATTTTCTCTGTGCTCAACAAGATCATAGAGCCAACACTGCTTCACTAGGAGCAAGCTCTACCTGACAAATTTGGTGGCCTTCTACAACGGGGATGCAGCACAGTGGATAAGGCAAGAGCAACAGATGTCGTCTATCTGGACTTGTGCAAGACGTTCGACACTGTTCAGCATGACATCCTCACTTACAGACTGGAGAGACATGAATTTGACAGAACTGCTTGGTGAATAAGGAATTTACCAGGTGGTTGCACTCAAAGATGTGCGTTTAGACTTGATGTCCAAGTGCAGAGCAGTGATAACTGGCATTTCTCGGGAGCTGATGTTGGGACTGGTACTGTTTAATATCTTTGTCAGTGACATGTTCCACAGGTTTGAGTGCACCCTTAACAAATTTGTGGATGACACCCAGCTGTGTGGTGCATTCAACACGCTGGAAGGAAGGGCTGCCGTCCAGCAGGACCAGGACAGACTTGAGAGATGAGCCCATGTGAACCTCATGAAGTGTGACAAGGACAAGGTCCTGCACCTTGACTGGAGCAATCACAAGCACAAATATAGGCTGGGCAACGAGTGAGTTGAAAGCAGCTCTGTGGAGAAGGACTTGAGGGTACTGGTGGATTAAATATGAATAAAATGTGGCACAGTGCACTTGTAGTTGATTAAGTTATCTGTATCCTGGGCTGCATCAAAAGCAGTGTGGCCAACAGGCCATAGGAGATGAGTCTGCCTCTCTATTCTGCTTTCATGAGACCCCATCTGGAGTGCTGAATCCAGCCCTGTCATCCTCAGCACAAGAAGGACAAGGACCTGCTGAAATGAGTCAAGAGAAGGGACACAAAAATGATCAGAGGGTTGAAACACCTCTCTTATGAAGACAGGCAGAAAGAGTTGGTGTTGTTCAGACATGAGAAGAGAAGGCTCCAGGGACATCTAATTGCAGCCTTTCAATACCTGAAGAGACCCTACAAGCGAGCTGGAGAGGGATTTTTGACAAGGGTCTGTAGTGACAGGACAAGAGGGAATGGGGTTAAACTGAAAGAGGGTGGTTTTTTATTAGATATTAGGAGGAAATACTTTACTGTGAGAGTGCCAAGACACTAGAACAGGTTTCTCCAGAAGCTGTGGGTGCCCCCATCCCTAGAAGTGTTCAAAGAAGACTGGGTGGGCTTGGAGCAACCTGGTCTAGTGGAAGGTGTTTTTCCCATGGCAGGGAAATTGGAACTAGATGATCTTTAAAGTCCCTTCCAACTCAAACAATTCTGTAATTGTACAATTCTATGATATTGAAAACCTTGATGTTCTGTATTTTATTTGAGGTAAGTTTACTACGGAGAGATGATTTATAGGATATTCAAAACATGAAATTCAAATGCAGAATCATGAGCATTCGTGGCAGACAGGAATGGAGGTTTCACTTTTTTTTTCCATCGAGATCCAAAGATGAGTCTTGTGCCCTGTACATCTATGTAACCAAATGTCACAAAGAGCATTTGACAGATAGGGTTAAAACCTTTGTGAAAATTCTCTTAAAAATACACTGGACTAATGTAAAAGCTTTATTCGAATGTCTCAAAGAATATAAAATACATTCTGTATTTTGAAATATTCATGCAGATGTACAAAAAAAACACCAAACTGAAGCCCAAAATTCAAGGTCAGAACTAAATTTTTTCTCCTAGGAGCATGCTGATAAATACAAACTGATCTGAGGATACTTCAAGAGAATAAAATTAGCACACAAAAATTACAATTACTGGCTGCAAATGATGTGGAAGATGTGTCAATTCTCCCTTGCCTAAAAGAATGGAAATAAGAAAGGGAAAAGACACTTCATCTTCTTAATGTTAGAAGCACAATGGATGAGTTCAGTCTCTCCATAAGGCCTTCACTACATTTCCAACACCTTGCAGTCAAGGTACAAGAATTACTTCTGAGAGCAAGAGCTTCCACAGTGCCTGTATAAAAGCAGAGCAGTCTTGCAAGTATCATGTATTCCACACACCTGACAAACCCTTCTATACCACTGTTGCTGATATCTTTGTTATGCTTTTTGTCTTGGTGCTTATTTCCTATTTTTATATCTAGCTAGAGAAAGAGCTTGACAGGCTCACACCTTCTCAATATGTTACATGGTTGCTTGTTAGTACACAGTAGGGAGCTGATCATAAAGAATCCCAATTCTATTCTTGGCTCTTTCAGGGATGTATGCTGTATGCTGCCTGATGAACTGAATAGTCTGATGTAGTTATCTTAAAAAGCAAGACAGAAAGGGAGATAAATTGGGATCTGACACACTGGCATGTTGGCTCCAAATCCTTGGTCTGGCTGTGTAAACTCTCTGTTATATCATCTTAAATTTGCTACTTTCCTTCTACATGGCTATCTTTGTTAAGTTTATGACGTTATTTAATAATAACAACAGAAAAATAAATGGGGATTTTAGCAACAGTTAGGAGTGATATTTGTTTTCTTCTTTCCTGTTACTGAAGAATATAGAAATATTTGCTGCAAGTCTCTCTTTTCCAATTGGATTTTTCGTTTTCTTTAGTTGTTTCTTTTATTGACATGATATCTGTCCTCAGAACCGGATGGGATCCTTCACACGGTGACAGAGCTATCATGAAATTAAAGTTTCATGTGTATGTGTTGTTTCAGGATACATTTTACTCTGCATCTTAATGGTGCTGAAAACTCTCTGAATGGTCATTACCATAACCTATTACCCTAGGAGTGAGTATAAAAGAAACAGTGAGTCCAAAGGACATTTATTTTCCTTCCAAATAGATACCAAAAGAAACAGTCTGGTGGAAATCCTGTCAAAAGGGCAATTCAATTATTGTCTTCTTTTTATTCGCTTGTCTGTTCCTCAAGTCACTTTAACACATTTTGGTTGTTCTCAGACTTTTCAAACAGGAGACTTGGGCTTTGCCATTGCACAAGGTTTCAAAGGCACACAGCTGTAGTTAAACGGAGCTCTGCAGCACTACAAAACACAACACAGACATGTGGCACTGCATCAATGTATGGATCAATGCTGCTCACACCAGAGGATGGCAGGGCTGGAGATAAGTCTAGCTGCCGCTCACACTCAGCAGTGTGCCTTCACAGCATTTAGAAGATGCCTTAGCCACAAAACAAATAAACCATCACAAACTTTTTTTCAATCAGTTTTGTTACAGGTCCATGTAGAAGGTAGTTAACATGTGGATGTAATGTCACTAAAACAAAGTGTCTCCAGAAAAAGATGCCAGAGTGACAAAGGTATTTGGTTGATTTAATGACTATGTGAACTCTTCTGTTCTTAACATGTGAACTGCTTACCAGAAACACTTGAAAGTTTCCTAGTTTATCTCAGCCCATCTATTAAACAGATTTTAAAAAGATCCCATAGTAGTGATGGATTAATTGCATTTCTTTTGCCATCTAAGACCAGGTGTTTGGCTAAGATAATCATCTACTGCCAGGGAAGAGACAGAGGAACAAATCAATATTCCTATCCCATCTAGAATACTCATGCTACTCAAGAACTATGTTTACTTGCTTGGTTTTGATTTAACTTGTTTAATCCATTGTATAATATAATTTCATAACTGAAAAAAGATCCTTGGCTTCTCACGGAAGGATATTAGCCCATGGTTTTGTGTTCATCCCTAGATTTTTACTGAAGCTGAAGGGAAGAACATCAGCTTCTTATTACAATCAGCTATTCAAAATCTCTTATGCTAGCTTGTCAGAGCAAGAGCAGCTGATAGCTCATGACTTGACTGATAGACCATTAGACCAACAATGAGAATGGATTTTACTGTTGAAAAAACTTTTTATTCTTGAAAATAGATGTCTTTATTTTCTCTGTCAAAACACTTAATTGAATAATAAAGAAAAATAAATACCACTTACCATCAGAGAAAAGTAACCCTACACAATATTTTTATTGACACTCTTATTTAGGTGAAATTTATGCTTAGTAAAGAAAATTGGAAACAGGCTATTAACACAAAACTATTTGTAAAAGTACAAGCAAAACTGAGTGTTTAATCCCAGATGTCAGAGCAAATGACAAGTGAATCATATTCTCTATTCTTTCTGTGTTATCAACACACAGTAACACTGAAGATGGCACCTTGCAATTCAGATATGGGGCCAAGGCTCCCTTTGTCACATTCTGGCCTTTTTGTCAATGTGTGTTCCTACACTGAACATTGACCAAGCCATTTACTGTTTATGACACACTTTCCATACAAAACACATCAAAATATTCTGCAGAATGAAAAAGAGAGAACAGAAATACTGGTGACAGATTGAATAGTCAGAAGAGTGTGTCATAGTGTCAGAGAGCACTGGAAGAGTGAGATGAAAGCACGAAGTTAGCTACTTGGAGAAATATAGCAGGGGAAATATGAGGATGCTGAGTTGATCAGGTATGCTGCTGGGATTTAGAAACCAATCTGCAAGGGTGGGGAAGGGGCATCCTGTGATTTGGACTTGTATCAGAAGGGCAGAGAAGACACAACTAGAGAAGCAGTTTTGAGTTCACAGAAGAGAGAGATCACAGCCATGTCCTGAGTAACTGGGCTCTTTGGAACTTATCTGAAATCTGAGATGAGGGAGACATCCCAAACCATTTAGAGGGGTAGTAGATACATAGAAGAGGTGAACACAGTGCTTGTAAAATATCCTCTTCTGGTCATTACTGACAGTCTTTCCAGAAAAACTGGGTATTTGATATTCATATATGGTAAAATGGCACCATGTGCTTTACATGTTCCAGAGTCCTGAAAGACTAGGTGAATTGTTGTTGCTGAGAGGTGGGCTCCTGTGTAGTTACTCCTGAGGAAGAGGAGATGAGAAAAGACAAGATGGCTTCTTTCTTCTAAGACTGGTTGCTGACTCTTTTTGTCACAACTTATTGGTGTAGCAAAATTAACAGCAAGGCTGCTTATCCTCAGATCTCTGTAGCTCTCCCTGTCCTCCCTGTCCCTTTTCTCTGCTTCTGTGGAAGAACCAATTCCAAAAAGAACTGAAGCAGCCCTGCTTGCTTTAAATCATCCCTTCCTTAACTCCCATATTTTGATACAATGCTAGCACATATTTCTCTTCCCTCTCCTGCTTTGAAGGAAACCCTGAGCACCATTGCTAATTAAATACTCCTCAGGAAACATGCAGAGAAGATGCAGACTGGAGCAGCAGGCAAGCAGTCTGGCACAGCTTCGAAGGCACCAACTTGCTGGATGTATGCATCAGTAATTGGAGCAGCCTTCTCCTTGTCTAAGTGAGGGTGACCCATGCAAGAAGGTTGCGAGAACTGGATAATGCACCATGTGTTATGTGGGACATGGGGTGAAACTGCCATAACACAATTTTGAAACTTGTATAACCTAATAATCAGTATTTCCCTTCCCTTCCCTTCCCTTCCCTTCCCTTCCCTTCCCTTCCCTTCCCTCATGAAATGATCTCAAAATTTTTTTAAAAAATATTCTTAACTTCCCTCCCTCCATCTTACACATTTCTGAAGATAAATAAATCTTTGATGTCAAACAGCACTGTAAGAGGTTTACGTATCTGAAATCCTTCAATCATGACTGAATAGGAAACTTGTTTTCTGCCTTCCTTTAGAATGAAATAATACTTCTTAAATGATTTTGTAGAAGATTCAATTAGAAAGGTAATATTTTTTATTTATTTTACTTTACTTTAACCTGACTTTATCTCTCCCTCAGTCCTTCTTTTGTTCTTCGGTTTTGGTGGTTTTTTTTTTTTTCCCCTTTTTTCCTGCCACTGAGTGGATATCAGAAAACGTTTTTGTCAAAACTGTTGTTAAAATCAATATATCTTCATAAAATATTTTGGATTGTTAGTCTTGTTGAAATACTCATACCTTTCAGTTTCAATAGGGTGCCATGATTCTTGCTTCTCCTAAAAGGGTACTACACACATCATTAGAAAATTTGTCAGAAAATTGCTGACAGTTGTTTGGCAGTGCTTCAAAGTGTTGCATCACTGGTGCAACATGCATCCTTAGCATATTCTTGCTTGACACTGAAATGGAGCCTCACAATTATTAATATTTCCCTGCAGGCCTGTACTCCTTTAGTCCTACATGCAGCAGATGCACTGTTAGTGTTTGATGCATGTTTTGGTGCAGGCAGGCTTTATCGATGGAATCCCTTCCTTCCAGGCATTTCATGACTCCAGTGGATAAATACTTCTGTCTAAAATCCTTCCTGCTCTGTCATGACCTACACATCCACACTCCCTGCTGCCTGAGCCCTGGGATGTCACCCTTACCCACTTCTGTATTAATGCTGTTATCAACATGTTGGTGCAATAGAGACTACCTATTAGGAGTTATTGAAAGCTTGAAGAAAATTATTCAGATTATATTTTTATTAAAAATTGTTGAAGAAGGACTTCTTAACATGTTCAAACAGCTGAAAAATGACTCTTTCCCATAAGCACCTGCAGTTTCAATAATTTATCAAAAAACCCCACCAAACAAAAAAGGAAAACACAATCTGCCCATAAAGCCCCAGCTCTAGAACTAAGCACAGACTTTAATGAAGGAATCAGTGAATTAGGCCTCACACTTCAGTTCCTCAGAGGTCTGACTGGCAATTCTAGAGCAGAATCAGGAAAGATAGAGGAGGAAGTTATTTTCTTCGTATACATCTCTTTTAGTTTGACATGTTATGCATTTGGTGATTTTTATATTTGGATGAAATATTACTAGCAGTGTCAATAATGCATGCAATCTTCTTTAAAATACGTCTCAAGTGAGTGTTCTTATTTTGTTGTTTTGGTACAAAATTTGCATCCTCGGGGATCGAAGAGGGAACCCTTAAGTGAGCGATTTTTATCTGCACATGGCAGTTAGATGTTATGTCCCAGTGTATGCATTTCAAGCTTAAAGTGATTGAAAAAATGGACAACAAGTTTGCTTGATAGGGAAGCAGCCTCTTGCAGATCAATCCATGGCACAGGACCACACCATTGCCACCCACCCATCACATTTGGCAGTTCTCCTTGGACCTCTCCCACTATGGAAAAGTTATCAACTGACCCAACACTGGCAACAGCCAGTGGCTGTCCATGATGAACCCAAACTGTGGTTTGAGAAGGTTAATGAGGATTTTTTTAATGCCTGTCTTTAACTGGGCTACTTGAGTGCTACTGTCAGTCTGCTCAGCCAAACAGAGAAGAGGGTGTCTGTCTAAGGGTTAATGCATAAACTTCGCTGGACCAGGAAGATGAGGACACCAGTCAACCTCTTTTCTGCTACTGAGGACAGAAAATGTCTAAAAATATTTCTCTTGCCTATTATTTGAATGATTGGAAGGAATATATGTTTGGAGATAAGCTTCGAAATAATTTTCAATTTCTCTTTTCACACTAGATTTAGCCTCTGAAGGATATTTTCTCAGCATGGCGCAACGTTGGCAGAGCCCTTTCTTGTAGAAGCTGTGTGATTCAGCCAAACCTTTTTCATCAGTATCCTCATACCATGGCTGGAAACAGCATGAGCCAGCAAAAGCAGGTGTCTGTCACTGTGCACCCAGCATTTTGTCAGGATAACTAAAAAGGGTTTGGGCTGCAGGGCTTCTTCTATACCTCTGACTGATGTGGCTTCATAGTTTTGTTGCTAGACCTTTGTGTGGTGACCATGCAGGTGCTGACGGATGGGGAAATGGATCTTGACATGGAAAGACTACAGTGATCTTCCTACCACCCCCAAGGCTGCCCACAGGATCCCTTTTCCAGCCTGTACCTCAGCTGTTACTGCTGCAGCTACTAAGGTGCTATATACTTTGCAACGCAGCATACAAAGATAACTCCCAATCACTTCTGTGAATTATGATGATTAACAGCTATGGAGAGAAATGGTGGTTGTAAGGATGGAGGGAGAGTTAGGTCCTGTCAAGAGAGGGACAAGACCATCAGTTTTCATAGTAAGCATCAGGGATGTAGATAATTAATTCATATGGGCACATTTGAAGTTTTTAACCTGCATACCCAAGCCTGCTCCCAGTAGAGTGAATGGATTTCAACAGAGCTAGAAAACAGTCTGTGTCAGAGAAGCATCCAATTGATTTTTGCACATTTACCTGCTTAAATACAAAGAATCTCTCATAAATGTTTGAAATCAGTGCACCAGCAAGACCCCAGCAGCTGTGAATCCCTGAAACAGCATGGAAGCAGGCTGACCTCTCACTCCTTTTGAGCTAGTCCTTGGATGTGTAGCAGCTGCCCTGCCTCAATTCAATCTGCTCTGTGCTGGCATTTTTTTTCCCAAGATGTGTCAGTTCCATGAACAGAGAAATTCAGCAAAATGAGGGCAAGTGTCACCTGTACTTAGCATTATCAATGCAGCGAGGGAAAAAAAAAAAGAGCCATAGAAATCAATATTTCAAGCCATAGCAAAACAACTAGATGGCTGATCTGTAACAGCCATGTGGTTAACATACTGATTAGTCAAACAGCATGTCCACAGCACTAATACACACTTAGCTGAAAATATCAGGGGGAATCCAAAGCTTTAGTCTACAATAAAGCCTTTCATATTATGACAGACAGAACAAGGACAAGCTGCTACAGAATCATCTACATCTTAATCAAGCTCTGAATTAAACAGGAGGTTTGATCTTATTACTGTAGTCATCTACTTGCAATTTTAGCAGGGAAGGGAAAGCTGCAGAGAGGTTTTCAATAGCCTCACTCTTGTTCCTCAATAGCAAAAGTACTCTAAGCAAGGTCGAGGCTTTTATACCAGTTGTAATTGCTGTACACATTTTTCAAACAAGTAGGCCTGGAAGCCAGCAGAATCTGGGTCAGCTGAGATGTTCTGGTCCTTGAAGTGGCTTGTTTGTGCAAATAATTTGTGAAATCCAGATTTTTCCAAACTCAGCCACATTTTCACATTTATATACTCTTATTTTTATTTAATTATTTATTTATNAATTATTTTTTATTATTTTTATCTTGTTATCTAAAAAAAAAATAATATATCTAAATAGGCTGAACTATCTAAATAGTTGAAATTGAGGGAATAGTCCTGGTTGTTTCTATTAGAATTCAATTCCAAGGAACAGAAAGATCTTTGATGGGTTGCTCTTTGTAAATTAGGAAACCATATTTTTTCATTTTTTTAAATTACTTCCCTCTATAAATGTCTCCCAGACAACATTAGAAATTTATCCAGCATTTTGGAAAGTAAGAATACAAAGTGATCATACTGAGGATAGTTTTACATATTTTTTTATTCTTTGATAAGGTATTGTCTAGTCCCCCTCAAAGCATGCCCCTTTGCTGGAGAACCATATAATGAAAATTATATTTATTGTTCCATTAAGGCATTAGGTCAGAAAAAAACTTAAATCCAGAGCACTTGCTGACCCATCCATGCATTTTTCAGGCTGCTGCCTGTCTCTGAGTTGCCAGTGCCTAAATTATCCATCATCCCCTTTGAGGCTTATCTTAAATCCTGTCCTCATCTGCACAGGGCAAGACTGATATCTGCTTCTCTGGGAGAAGCTTTGTTGCAAGGGTCAGTGGGACAGATGGAGGCAGGAAAGGCTGGCTGTCATTCCCTGTCCTACAGCTGTTCCTATAGTAATTTCTGCTGGAGTCCCTTCAGTCATCCCAAAGCCTTGAAGGTACATAAGAAGTTTTATTCAAGTAAAGTCCTCAAGTGAGGACAATGGGCATATAGGTGCTGCCATATCCATTTCCCTCTCTACCTCACTGATATTTAAGATGGGTAAGGAGGAATTCCACTTATTTGAGGTGGTAGATTAATTGGAAGGCAAAAGCAAGGGTGTGCTGACCCTTTTTACAATGCATGTATAGGCACTATGCTAGTCCTCTGAACATCCTTCTCTTCCTTGAATATCTTCTTCATCACTGCTTCATTGACCTCATTTAATATCTTCCCTAATTGGCAGAGATGTTGAAACATTTTTTTCAATGCGCACTCTTCAGTTCTTCCTTTTCCTAATTTTAGACCATTAGTCCTAGTTTAATCCTCTTAGTTATTTCCCCCCACTCTTTCATATTATTTCCCCTGAATATATTTTATTGCTGGCAGTTATCATAGCCCTTCGCTGTTATTTTCTCTGAGCAGCATTAAACTTCCAATACAAAAAATAATCAGAGACTCTGTCTGAGTGCAATTTAACTCTGCCTAGAAATGGTCTTATTTAATCTATGGTAATACACTTTATTCTGTTTCTGTATGGAACATCTTAAAGGGAAAACACAAGTTTTACAAATGAAGGTTCTGTGTTTTTTTAAACTTCATAATGTGACGATTTAAAAATATTAAAGAAATTTAACCAGTGGCAGTGCAGTGTTAAGTCTGAATGAAGAAAACTGTGACAGTTAATAAAAACAGATACATAATACAGTTCTGCTGCTCAAGGAGCTGAGCATCAGTACAGGTTGGGAGCTGTCCAACTCTATCAACAGGTGGGGTGATTTGTGCAAACATCAATAAAAAGAGATCTGCATTTCAGAATTCCTAGAGATACCAGATTATTTCTCTTCATGACACTGTAAGTCTCTATTAGACATCAGAATCTGTCTCAGGATGCATAGGTATGTCTCTTGGCCATAGACTCCCCTTCTGTAGGACACATAGTGAGTTGAGAATGAATGTACTTACCATTGCTATCAGTGAGTTTCCTCCTTTAAAACTAGGTAGTGTCAATAGTTGTCTTTTTATAGTATTTATCCCAGTATTCATAATCTTCATGCATAGGACAAGGGGGAACTGTTTTAAACCAAAAAACCAGAGATCTAGACTACATGTAAGGAAGAAATTATTTACTCAGTGCATAGGGAGGCACTGAAAGAGGTTGCCCACAGATGTTGTGGATGCCTCATTCCTGGAAGTGTTCATGGTCACATTGGGTGGGGCTCTGAGGAAGCTGGTCTAGTGGAAAGTCTTCCTGCCCATGGCAAGGAGGGTTGGAACTAGGTGATTTTTNACAGTAATTACCCAAGCTATAGCAAATATTTAAAGAAAAGAAACACTTTTTTTTTTTCTCTCATTGCCCTCTTTGTTGATAATAATAGAAGACTGATAAGATAGTAAAAAGCTCAAAAATGAGAATTATGTATGGAGAAATTGAAAAATGAATTAACACACAATTGTCTCCCACAGGCTATCTTCTTTATTTAAGGGAAATCTTCCAGTTTGGGGGAAAGGTTTTTAGGAATATCTATGATTTA
>VXBX01000797.1:729377-747596 GCA_013400415.1 Scytalopus superciliaris | reverse complement strand
AATTATTTTTTATTATTTTTATCTTGTTATCTAAAAAAAAAATAATATATCTAAATAGGCTGAACTATCTAAATAGTTGAAATTGAGGGAATAGTCCTGGTTGTTTCTATTAGAATTCAATTCCAAGGAACAGAAAGATCTTTGATGGGTTGCTCTTTGTAAATTAGGAAACCATATTTTTTCATTTTTTTAAATTACTTCCCTCTATAAATGTCTCCCAGACAACATTAGAAATTTATCCAGCATTTTGGAAAGTAAGAATACAAAGTGATCATACTGAGGATAGTTTTACATATTTTTTTATTCTTTGATAAGGTATTGTCTAGTCCCCCTCAAAGCATGCCCCTTTGCTGGAGAACCATATAATGAAAATTATATTTATTGTTCCATTAAGGCATTAGGTCAGAAAAAAACTTAAATCCAGAGCACTTGCTGACCCATCCATGCATTTTTCAGGCTGCTGCCTGTCTCTGAGTTGCCAGTGCCTAAATTATCCATCATCCCCTTTGAGGCTTATCTTAAATCCTGTCCTCATCTGCACAGGGCAAGACTGATATCTGCTTCTCTGGGAGAAGCTTTGTTGCAAGGGTCAGTGGGACAGATGGAGGCAGGAAAGGCTGGCTGTCATTCCCTGTCCTACAGCTGTTCCTATAGTAATTTCTGCTGGAGTCCCTTCAGTCATCCCAAAGCCTTGAAGGTACATAAGAAGTTTTATTCAAGTAAAGTCCTCAAGTGAGGACAATGGGCATATAGGTGCTGCCATATCCATTTCCCTCTCTACCTCACTGATATTTAAGATGGGTAAGGAGGAATTCCACTTATTTGAGGTGGTAGATTAATTGGAAGGCAAAAGCAAGGGTGTGCTGACCCTTTTTACAATGCATGTATAGGCACTATGCTAGTCCTCTGAACATCCTTCTCTTCCTTGAATATCTTCTTCATCACTGCTTCATTGACCTCATTTAATATCTTCCCTAATTGGCAGAGATGTTGAAACATTTTTTTCAATGCGCACTCTTCAGTTCTTCCTTTTCCTAATTTTAGACCATTAGTCCTAGTTTAATCCTCTTAGTTATTTCCCCCCACTCTTTCATATTATTTCCCCTGAATATATTTTATTGCTGGCAGTTATCATAGCCCTTCGCTGTTATTTTCTCTGAGCAGCATTAAACTTCCAATACAAAAAATAATCAGAGACTCTGTCTGAGTGCAATTTAACTCTGCCTAAAAATGGTCTTATTTAATCTATGGTAATACACTTTATTCTGTTTCTGTATGGAACATCTTAAAGGGAAAACACAAGTTTTACAAATGAAGGTTCTGTGTTTTTTTAAACTTCATAATGTGACGATTTAAAAATATTAAAGAAATTTAACCAGTGGCAGTGCAGTGTTAAGTCTGAATGAAGAAAACTGTGACAGTTAATAAAAACAGATACATAATACAGTTCTGCTGCTCAAGGAGCTGAGCATCAGTACAGGTTGGGAGCTGTCCAACTCTATCAACAGGTGGGGTGATTTGTGCAAACATCAATAAAAAGAGATCTGCATTTCAGAATTCCTAGAGATACCAGATTATTTCTCTTCATGACACTGTAAGTCTCTATTAGACATCAGAATCTGTCTCAGGATGCATAGGTATGTCTCTTGGCCATAGACTCCCCTTCTGTAGGACACATAGTGAGTTGAGAATGAATGTACTTACCATTGCTATCAGTGAGTTTCCTCCTTTAAAACTAGGTAGTGTCAATAGTTGTCTTTTTATAGTATTTATCCCAGTATTCATAATCTTCATGCATAGGACAAGGGGGAACTGTTTTAAACCAAAAAACCAGAGATCTAGACTACATGTAAGGAAGAAATTATTTACTCAGTGCATAGGGAGGCACTGAAAGAGGTTGCCCACAGATGTTGTGGATGCCTCATTCCTGGAAGTGTTCATGGTCACATTGGGTGGGGCTCTGAGGAAGCTGGTCTAGTGGAAAGTCTTCCTGCCCATGGCAAGGAGGGTTGGAACTAGGTGATTTTTAAGGTAACTTCCAACCTAAACCATTCTATGATTCCATGATCACACGGATAAATTAATTAGCTTAAGTTTGGCCAACAAGTTGTCAGTGACTTCAGTGAAATTTATATATATATTTAAAGTTTTTTGTTTGCCATTCCCTTGAGTCAATTGCTGGGAATGGAGGCATGACACATAACAAAACAAATAACACAGATTGGAGCTTATCTTTCTATGGAAATAAAATATATTTTGGCTTCCTGCAAAATGCAGAACTTGAAAATGGTGTCTTTCACTCCCTGTCCAGATACTGCATATCCAAAACAATTATAATTTTAAATTAAGGCACAGAAATGCACACAGGATTGTAATTATCAGTTACTCAGCTGGTCAATTGCTGCTTTTCTCTTTTTTCCTTTTCCAAATCTTCAGAAACTGATAAGGGTCTTTCATTATTGTTTCTTTCCACCAGCATTTTGATGAGGTCATAGCACACAAAAAGCAATCTTTAATTAATTTTTCTTTTGCAGCAACACAATGCAGTAGGAAGCTCTATCATTTTTTCTGAGAGACAGCTGAGATTTGGAGGACAAATTTCTCGCCCACTGTCTTCATGGTTCCAATATACCATGCCACATCATATGCATGTACAATCTTGCATTCCATAGGTTCAAGGGTTTTGTTTCAGTCCCTGTTTCCTTCTTCAGTACAGAATTCAGCACATCAGGAAAAAAATCAGTGGGAGCAGGATGTTGCCACTCAAAAACCCTGCTATATTTGTTTTGCCAGATCTATTTTTCTTGTCTCTGAGAGACGAGTGCCACGGGGTGGGTGCACACATTGGCTATTTGCATAGTCCTTGGCCACATCCAGACTGGATCAAAGCATCATCATCCCACAGAATCAAAAACAAGGTGTGCAGGCATTCTGATGGGTATCCCAGTGGGGATGAGAGGGGGATCAGGACAGACATGCTGGATGGCTCCCAGGTGCCACTGGATTAATCTCTGCACTATCGATCACTGATTGCCAGGCTGCATCATCCATCTTCCTCTTCTCCTTCTTGATTGGAAATCATTCAGAGGAGACTTATTAAGGCCAAAGAAAATGTATGTTGACTCTAGGAGAGGCAACATAGAATAATTACTCAGGTCCTGCCATTTTAAATGCTTCTTACTCTGTTTTTAATGCTCCTCATTTCGGGGGGAAGTTGTTATAAAGTGGTTGTATATATGCCAGTAATTGAAACTGAGTATAATGCTCATTAGGCCTAAACAAGGATGAAAAGGATGACCATCAGGGCATATATAATTGATGGTGTTGCATTAAGTATTATAAAGCAATTCTAATTACAAAGCAGTCCAGGTCTTCTATCAATCACCCTTCTTTTGTTCACCTTTTCTGTTTTGATCCCCACAGACATTACTCACACAGACTGCACCAGGTCCCTTGCTGCATGTACTGCGCTGTCCCGATGGTGGTTATCTAAAGTACACCTCATGAGAAAAGAAACCACAGCACTAAATGCAACACAGGCTGGGAAAAAAAGTCTTGGTTCTGCAAGGTTCATGACACACACTCATCTTTTAAATTACCAACACAGTGGTTCTACTACATTTGCCCATTAATGAATGAGAAAAAGGCATTTCAAAAACAACGTTTTTCCAATTAAATCTCAGTTACTGTTGGGAATGGGGTTTTAACTATCTTTCGAGGTATGACCTTTGTGTGTGCTGGTGTGCATAAGAATAAGCAGACTTGAAAGACATTCAGTGATTCCCTGTTCTCTTTTGTTCCAAAATAGAAAGAGAAAAGAAAAACAAAAAATCAGTTGTTGGGGGGAAAAAAGTAATAAAAAGTGAACTTTCATGAACAAAGGTGGGTTTTTTTTTAACTGAAAGCAAAATGGTTTATTACCTAAAACATTTTAAAGCTGATTTTTTAATCAAAATGAAAAAGTAGAAAGTGAAAGGAATCAATTTCTGATTTTCATAACCAGTGTTTTACAATCATTTTATTAACAACTTTAGCTATTTATAGAAAACAACCTTAAACCAAGTAGGCATATTTTAAAAAAATATATTAATAGAGTTTTGACGAAGTTTTTCTATCTTGCTCTGCCTCTGTTGCCCTCTGCTAGCAAGCAACTATAGCTGCCTGAGAAACAACACAAGATTTGAGAAAAGGCCTGAGACCAGCTCTGAACTTCATAGTTGCTGCTGAGTAGTCACAGAGCATCAAGGGATCTCAGCAGATCCAGAACCTGCTGAAGAATATAGAAAGCTGCCCAAATAATTGCAGCTGATTTTGATCAAAAGACAGTGCTGAATAAAATGAAATAATGTAAAAAAAAAATAAGAAAGAAATTGTAAAAGTTACCTCTGGCAAAGTAGTCAGTCTTAAAGGGTTTCCCTATTCCATCATTAAATAAGTCAAACTATGGCACCAAAGTTTTATTGTAAAAGAAGATCTAAAAATAAAATTTTCTATGATAATTCTCAAAAAAGAAAAAAAATCACCGTAGTTTAACCAAAATAAAAATATTTAGTTTGCAGTCAGGTTAGCTATGGACTGATGTTACTGGTAGAAGTCTGATTGCTGATTTCCTTACTCATCCATGTGTTTCCACTGATACCTCTTATCTAACAAACCCTCGTGATACACTATGGGTGCTGCAGGATTTCAGATGAACCATGGGACAACAGCTGAATCTGCAGCTCAGAATGGGAGTAATGACATGTTCGTTCTGCATCACCTATGAACCACCACTGTGCTAAGACAGCTAGAGATTCATCTTTTAACTAATTAAGATAAAAGTATCACACTTCCATTCAACAAATGTAAACATACTGCTTTGACATTTCTAAAATCAAAAACTCTGGGGAAAAATGCATGTCTTCCCTATAGATGAGAAGTTTTTTTAACAGAGAGCAGTGAGAAAAGTGCTCTGGATGTTTTTGTGTGCAAAAAATAGAGAAAATAACTTGGGGAAGACATTATATTTGTTATTGTTATTAGATTATTTATGATAATGATGGTAGGAACATGGGACTGGAATGAAGTTTCATGTAACATGATGGTTTGCTCTTATTGTCACTACATCAGATGATCCCTGTACTGGAAATCCTCAGCTATCCCAGTTGTTTCTCTTGCTCCTCTTAAAAATGCCATTATATTCTTTATGAGCACAGGAGACCCCCTGGGCTTATCTAGATAAGTCATGAAACTCTTGCAGCTGGTGGTACATGGGGCTAAAATAGATGCAATTTATGCTCTAGCTCTAAGCTGAAGGAGCAGGATTTCTTCCATTCACAGCTCAAGTCACTGCTGGTACAGTGTTTGGTGCAAATCAAGAATGTGACTTGGACTTTGCTGTCTGAGACTGGCACCTTAAGCCCTCTGGCACTGCTTCTCTTTCACTGAAGGATCACCACTATTCCTTTTCCCCTAAAGAATGAGAAATTGAAGCCTTTTTAGCTCTTTTGGAACTTTCACTGAGTATATATGGATTTCATTACTCTGAATGTGTTGTAGTGAGATAGTCAATGATACCATCCTTCCCCTAATATGCCATTGCATTCTAGTATTATTATGGGAAGCCATACCATCAGTTGTGTGTAAATGCTGCATGGGTCATCAGGGTCCATTTATGCATTTTCTGGCTGTCTCTCTTGCTCTCTCTCTGTCTTTTTTTCTCCTGTTGTATTTTCAGCATCTAAGGAAAGGGGAAAGAGGCTTTAACATTGCTGTGAATGACATGTTTTGCTTAGAAGAGCTTACAGAGATATATAAAGTCACTAAACTGAGAGATGCTGCTACCCTGCCCCAGGCTGCCTCGCAGAAATGTGGGGAATGGGACAGCGTGAGGACTGCTTTCTTCCCAAACTGCAGCTGTGCACAGTGCTGTCTCAAAGTGAGCTCGCTAGACATCAAGACATGATCTGTTTTCAGGCAAGCTTGATAACAGATGAAAAATCAAAACTAAACCCTATAGTTACTGTTTGGTAGCCACTGTGCTATGCACACACCTGCTTCGGTCCCCTTCTATGGGGCAGGGTTCCATCTTCCATCACTGTGGGGCAATAGTGACCATAATGTAACTTCCCCATATCAGAAGGTAGACAACAGCTTGTAATAAAAGCTTTAGGTAAACTGAAGGCCTGTCAGAGACCTCCTAAGCAGGAATCTGTGAACAGACAATTGGGTGTTTAACAGCTACCAATGTATCTGCCCTTTCCAAATTAGATTAATTATTTTATGCTGTGCAGTTATATTTTATGGGTGTCTTTGTTCTGCAGCCATGAAGTTGATTATCTACTGGCGTAATCTCTGTGTGCTACTTTCTCAGCTCAAGGGTAGGAAACTGCTTTGCTTCCCTTTCCAGGGCTGGAGAAATCCCAGAATTGGCAACAATGAGAATCAGGAAGTGAAAGACCTAGGAAAGAACTGTTGTATCCACACAGGTCTAGTAGTCCTGACGTACAATTGCATTTTAAACACTGCTTATTTTTGTCTGCTTCAGAGGAAAGTGGAATCTGAGCTCAGTAGCACAAGGCTGAAGACAAGTTTCGGGTTCCAAGCTAACTGTAAGTGTCTGTGAAATAGTGCCTTACAGGACCCTGCTGCATTACTAATGGGCAATAAGATGGGCAGAAAGTGAATTTAGTAAAACACTTAATTCTCCTTTCTGAAAGATAAATTATATTTCAGACTTGGGGAAAGCAAAAGTATTTAAGCAGCCAAGTGAGGTCTGTTATTTTTAAAATACTAGACTCCAATCCACTTGAAACTACCTCAAAAGCAATTCTTCATATTCTACTGTGATACTACTGTAGACAACAGGCACGTTATATTTATTTGAATGGTATTTGGAAATTATTGAAAATTATTTGACTTCAAATAGCTATTAACCTACAGCTAGCTCATTTTGAAGACAGTAATGTCTGTGTGAACATAGTTGACACTACTGTATTTGAAAACTCCACTGTGACTATTAGTTTTGCTAATAAAGAGAATATGAATTTTAAATATAAGTGCCTTGGATTCCCTGACCTTAGTTAAGCTCAGACTGCCAAAGAATGGCAACAAAGGTGGTGAAGGGTAGGGTCTGTTTAGCCATCTGTTAAAATTTGTTTAATTTAAATTGAACAAGCTGGTTTGCATTAAAATCATAAAGGACAGGAAAAACTAATGAAGGCATCCAAAAGCTCTGTTAAAATATGCACACTAAACTTCACCTGGTACTAATGGCCACAACTTTGTTATAATGTATGAAATAGTATTCAATGAGTGCATAATGAGGCATTTTTGTGAAAAGTTATTTCTTTGTTCATCTTTTCAATCAGTTGCATGGTGTCACGCACAATGACATAAACTTAATTGCAAAAAAAAAAAAAGCCAGTGTTGGCCAAATTACAGTGCTGCCCATCTCCACAGGGACATCCTGGAGATAATGAATCAGTCACACTAAAGCAAGGTAAGTCATAGAACAGAAATGAAAGAATAAATTTCTTCTTCCCTTCTACTTACCATGGATTTTTCTTCAATAGATGAAATTGGTTAGAGGCTAAGATACACTACTGTTACATTGACATCAAAACAGCTGCAGGTTTACCTTCAGAGATTGCCAGTGCCCATTCTTATACTCTCCATAATGTCTCCTAGTAAGATGTGGAACTTTTATTGGTCCATTAATAAAGAGGTCCATTACTTAGAAGTTCTCAGGTTATAAACTCCAACCTTTCTCCCATATGATGCTTAGCATGTTTGGGAAGAATGTTAAAAGCAGCTGTGCAGCTGCTTTGTTACTGAGTTTCTAGTTCTTCCTTAGTTTTTAATTTGTTGTGTAACCTAAAAAATGCCTTCAAACAAGGCAAGAATTAGTCCTTGGGTACACCAAGTCTTACCATTTACAACAGTGGTCTTGTCATTTCCTTTTCCTGAGTTCCTTCTCTTATCTCTGTTTCTTATCTAGTCCAATCTTTGTTGGCACATGCTTTTGGATGGGGATTTTGTTTTAAGTTTGTACAGCACTTGGAAAAATAGAGCTCACATGACTACTTATGATTCCTCTAACCAAGCATATATTCCTACCGTGCAGCTGTCTGCATCCAAAGCAGTCACGTAGGCTTCACTTACACTAACTACAAATAAACTTCTTTGGGGTTTATAAACCAAGAATGTATGTTTTGTAATCAGATAGAGTTGCAATTAACTATGATATTTAATAGTGCAGATCCTCACTTGAAATGAGCTTTAGGATCAAACGGTGCAGTTTCCATTATCACAGAAAGTCCTTCTTACCCCTGGCCTTTTTCTTCTGGATTTCTCTATATATCCTTTAGTATCCAACAGACTCAGCTACGTGACTGATTTTAATGACCACCTAGGAAGCCTTGTTTCATAATGTACAGGTTGAGTCAGAGCATGTAAAGTTAAATGCCCCCCTGGATCTCCCCTGCAACATCTCCTTTCTGATTTCACTGACTTAGTTTAAGTAGTAACAGCAGTAATTTCAGCAGATCCTTGATTTCAAGCTGTTGTCCAACATGGCAACATTTTACAGTTATCTTAAAAATGCTCTATACCAGAATATTTTCTTTCTAAATCTACATTTTTCATATAATTCAAATTAAAGAATGGAATTACTGAAACCTCTACACTTTTCCTGTACAAGAATAGCCTTCCCATCTAAGTGGGTCTGAGTGTTAGAGACATTAAGAAAGTTCAGAGAAATTTACTGTCTGAAGGAACCATTTCTGACACTCACTAGTAGGTGAAGTAAGAGAATCCATCTTTCCTAACTTCAGAGACTAAGACAAGTTAGGATTATGAGTGCTTTAATGTCTTTCTAAGTCCATCAAGAGATTGCCTATCCAGGAAATAGGAAATTCCCTCAGACAGCTGAGGTCTTCATGGTTGAAGTGATCTCTAAATATGTGTAGTATCTTCCACTGACTAAGACAGGAGGTCCTAAATTACAGAATTACGTTCTGTACCTGAACTGAGGCTGCATAAATCTGGTCAAGGATGCAAGCATCATAAATATTTTAGAATTACTTAATCTTTAATTCAGCAAATTCAGACCTGGCATATGGAGTCGTAAGGGGAATCTTATTTCCCTTTAGAAAGTGCACTTATTTCTGGAATATTCAGTATCATCGGATAGATCATTCGGAAGACTCCCCCTTCCTTATTGCTCCCTGATTATGTTAATTTATAATTATAATGCAATTTTTCTATTAACAGCTCTTTTGATAATAACATACATACCAGATGCCGCTTTATCTTCTTCCTGCTTTGTGGAGTTTTCCTTTGTGCTCTAGCACTTTCTATAGATTGCAGATATACACTTCTGTACCCTGAATGTTAAGTTTGAATCTCTTAAAATTTGTTCTTCTCACTGAAATTAACGTCAATTCCACAAACAATTCTTTCCAGTTCAGTCAAACTGATACTTCTCAAGCACATTAAGCTTTCCTTGTAAGGCTCTTTCACAAGTTTCTCTCCTTGTTACTCAGCATCACAGTGAGGCTGACACCTTTCACAGACAAAATGATCTGTTAGATTGTCTTTGCCCTGTGAGGTTTATTTGCTTCTGGAATGCTGTTCTTTCAATTTTGTCCAAATCAAACCTAACCTGCATTAATAATTTCTGTCTCAAAAGGAAATGAGTGAGATCATCCAGTGCCATTTCTCAAAACAGAAACAACTTAAGCCTTGCTTTTTCTTCTTTTCTCAGCATTCTCCCCAGGACAGAGGGGAAGGGACCATTTATAAGGTGCCCAATTATAGAATATAGGCTGATTTTCAGTGTAAATATTATACCATGCTGAAGGAAGTAGCAGCACCTACTATGCAGAAATCCAGGAATACTTATTTTACATCCTGGCTTTCCATTAACTTTTAATTGATTTGTTTCATCACCAAATACACATGCTTCATCGCTTTTCCCCCTCTTATGTTGTTTTTTCTGGACTTTCTGGCTGCTATTGTAATACAAATAAAACTATGTGACCAGACTGTAAGTGTCTTCATTTGAACACAGGTCTTACAGAAATGTTGTACTTTATTCCAAACGCAGTTGTGGGAGCTTAAATTTCTCATGCAATCAAACATTCAAGTGGTGGTTTCATCCTCTGGAAGAGTTTGAAGCTGGTGTTTTGTTTCTCATTAGCAGTAGACAGATTACATTTATTTTAGAATCTGGATTTTTGCCATTCCATTACTTTACATCTCTCTCTGGATCTGGCTCCAGAAATCTTTGTAAGGTCCAAGTACCTGCTGTTTTGTTTACAGATACTAACAGAATTTTGAGTGTACACAGTGATAAACACTGGGTGAAAATTAAACCAAATCACACGTCCTTAGGGATTCTTTATTATAAAATGTAATATCTCTCTAGCTAAATTAACCAGATAAAGCACACTCCTTCACCTCAGTTTCAATTTTATTTCAGAGAAGAATTGTGAAAAGATTAGTATGTGAATATTAAACCAACTCAAAATAGTAATTAACACATAGTAAAGAAGCCTAGCTGGGGAAAATCCCCAACTGCAGAGAGAGGGCTTTGGATGAACAGCACATGACTTTGGAAACTTAGCAGTCTTCCCTCCTTGCTGGAACTAGGTTAGAAAGTTGTTACAGCAACTTTTATTGCCAGCTACTGACATGTTGCACTCTGGGAAGCATGTGTTCCCATTTCATAGAGCTTGCCTTGAGAAATCCCTATTTCTCCAGTACTATTAAGGAATGCTCTGTTGCTCTTGGTCATGGCAAAGTGATTTCTAGGAGAGCAGGAAGGATAATCTGTAATTACATATGTCCACTGTGTAATTTCACAGTTTTTTTCCATACCTAAGTACAACAGCTAAAGACCAAGTGATAAATCACGGCAGAATCATATGCTAACCAATGGGTGGTGCCACTGAAACCCAATAAGCATATGATGTCAGCTCATTTTCCCTAGGTTTTTTTAAATCTCTCAATAGAGATTTGTATGGAGGCAGAACAGTCAGGGCATCCAAATTAACTGTGCATTTGAGTTTTTCATTTTGAAATTACCCCATTTTCTTGCCTTTGTTTTATTGTTTGAGGTTATCATGTATTGTAATAAAATGTTCCTTCTCAGAGTCCCTATTAAAACAAAGGCCCTTCAGTTCTGTTGACATGAAACATTTCAAAACAGAAGGAAAAGCATCCTGTTTTGGGGGGGTTTTGTTTGGTGTTTTTTTTGTTTTGTTTTTTTTTTTTCTTGGAGAACTTTCAAATGTGTTCCAGTTGGGAAGAAAGCCAAGCATCAAAATCCTAAAATTCTTTGGAAAGACCAACAGGCATTGATTGCAATCGCTGCGCTGCTACTCAGGACTACATTCCCTCAGCCAGCACAGGCTCAGCACCTAGAACTAATCTCTGGGTCTAAGAGATCTGGCATTAGCTATGCCATTGATTTCCTTGCTGAGTGAGACTAGTCGTTGGCTCTCTCTCTATTTCACTGTCCTTATCTACAGAAAGAGAATAAATGATACTGAACACCTTTGTTAAGTGTTTTGAGATGTGTTGAGGAGAAGGGCATGGCCTTCATCTGCTCTCAACCTCTCCAGAGATTTTTCAGCACAAACGGAATGCATTCAAAGTTGGGAGAAGGGTTTGCCAAAGGAGAGTGTACTCTCTGAAAAACAGAAACTGGAGTGATGAAAATAATCAGAGCACATAAAAAAAGAGGTAGATGATGGCAAGCAGAAAACACTTCAAGATGTCCACAAATATTTCAAGTTTTCAAAGGCCTCCTAGGCAATCTCCTTACACTTAGAAAGGTCAATATTATAGGAATAGTAAAACAGAAAAGCCAAGTGTCTGAAATACCAGGGTAAGACTGCTACAGCCTGGAACACTTTCTCTGGAGTTCTGGGTGAAAAGCTTTGACCCAATCAAAAGCCAGCTATTTGTCGACAATACAAAGCCCTAGTCTCTTCTAACACTGCATTTCATACGGGCTGTGCTAGCTGAGGGGCTGTATATGAAACCTCTTAGAAGGACCAGGGAATTGTCCTGCATGCTAAGGATTTCTTCCTGTCCAGATGAGATACTAATGAGCACAGCATCTGAAAATTGCAAATTATAAAAACAGTAGCAATAGGAGTAGCAATAGTAGTAGCACTACTAGCAGTAGTAAGACATTGAGCACAGCAAGAGGAAAATTAAATATTAATTCAGAATGAAGTTATTTTCATGCCATAACAGAAAATTTTAGTTCTCCACAGTAAATATGCTCCCTATACTTGTCTATCTATAGATATGCAGGATGTATCTCCTTCTGTAGAAAAAGTAACTAACCTGGAACCCTTAGGCAACAGAGGGTTGCTTAAAAGGGTTTGTTGCTGCTTCTTGTAATACAAGGACTAGGAAGGTCCCAGCAAAATTGTAAGTCAACACACTACAACCAAACCAGAATAGATTCCCTTCCTCACCCTGCAAGTCACAGAATTAAATGTAAAACTCATTGCCGCAGGACACTGTGGAGAAAAGTATATGGAGGCCTTAAAAAGTACAGTGATCTTCCTGAAGGACACAGCCAGCAGGGAGTATTAAACAGAATGGTCCAGGAGTAGGCTCAAGGACTCTGCAAATCTCCAATAATTTCATTCACTATTGTTTAAGTAATTTCTTCATAATCCATTACTGTTTGTTCCACATCGATCTATTTGCACCTTTAATCTGATCCAGTACCTGAGCTGTCACTCAAACTTAAAGTGAATATAAGTTTGGACTAGTCTTTATTTTATACTGCATGAAGCAGTATGATCAACAACAAAACAGAAAACCACAGTGGAAAAGACCCAGGAGCTGCTCATGATAGACACTGACACAGTATGTTATGTCTGCACAGTACCTATGAATAGCTTTCTTATTTTTGCAGTCACAGTAAAGTACAGTATGTGTCACCTCTGAAGTTTAATGAACCCAGAATTCCAGGAAATGAAAGTAAAAATGTAGACCTTAAAAATGTATCTTTACAGATGGCTCAGGCAATTAATTTTTCTAGTAGGGAAATAATCTTTTTTTTTACGTTCACTAAAGATATATCCACAACATTATGCTACACGAGATGTTGTCTTAAGCTGTGACATATCAGCACACGGGTACAGAGAACTGATATTTAAAATAGAAATAAAATAGTAACTCTGAGTGGAGACAATTGTTTTTGCCTGTACATTAAAGGAACAAGGCAGAGTTCTTCAAATGTTCTATTTGTATGGATGTGGAAGGTTATGGATGTCATTTTTTTTCTTCCACAAATCACTCTCTTTTTTCCCTTTCTTAAATGTTATCTTTCTTATCCTACCTGTAGTAAGTCTTGTGAGAGGGTGGGTGACAATAATGACCCTTCATTTAAAGTCAGGGCTCCTGAACCCAGCTTACTCAAGCGTTAGCATCAACTGCAGGCTGATCCAGGTGCTAATGCCATCCAGTACCCAGCCACCAGCTCATGCCTGTGTGCCGAACATTGTATACATGGCTGTACTGTGCATTTGAAAGGGTTTCTTTGCTTCATTTTCCCTTTCGAGTAAAGGCAAATTGACAGTTTGCTTCCAGCTATGGGCATATGGATGACTATTTGGTCCCAGTTTTGAAGAGTATCTGGTTTTGAATATTTGAAACCCATGGAGGTCTGCTAAGAACAGGGCAGAGATTATGATTGGTTGAGTTGCTTTCCTGCCTGCTCCTTTAGCAAAAGGTGCCTTAGCCTTCACCAGGCATAGGGAATTTCCCACCAGTATATGGCAGGCTCTAGCGGGCTGTAGGATAAGCATTATTCCTTCTGTTACCCAGATTAACTCCTTCAAATGACATGGCTTACTCATTTTCCTCCCCAACCCCACCCACCTTCAGTCTCGAATGAGACAAGACCAATAATAAAATAAATCAGCTTTAATAAGCAAGATTCATGGTCAGATTGTTACCTGCAGAACTGCAAACATGTTACAATCAGTGGAATGTAACTGCAATCTTTAAGTAAATTTAACAGTTGAATATTTTTCCAGTTGCTTAGTTTTTATTAGATTTTATTACCTTTGAATTCCTATGTTATTATTATGAATCCATTTTGCAGTCACAGAAGAATTCTGCTTTCAGGCACTTCCAGGTCTGAAATATTTGTATTAGCACTGGACTCTCAATTCCATCAGCTGGACTTCTTGTTTATTTTTAAGGCAAATGAAGTATTGAATTGTATGCACAGCATAAACAGTTGTTACTTTGCTGATCAAAACAGTTCTCAAACACCTCACTTCTTGTGTGGGATGTCTTATGGTTGGTTTTTTTTGTTGTGTTTTGGGGGATTAATTTTGTTTGGGTTTTTTGGTTGTATTTTGTTTTCCTGTTTGATAGTTTGGTGTTTGTTTTTTTTTTTAATTCTACCTACACTTCAGGTGGAATAATACAAAAGAACATGTAGAATATATGTAAGAAGATATTCCATTGTTTCAATACTCTAAATATGTCCATAAATACTTCTATATCTTTAACTGGTTTCCTGCGTTTCTTCAATCAAACTTAGCTGTTCAGCTATTTTGCCAAGCAAGTATAGAGTGAATGCATATCATATCAACAGTGCAGAGACAGATTTAGTAACACGCCTTTGTCCATAAACTTCATCCTACACACTAACTGCATGTTAGAGTCTTTAGTGTTACAGGTGATTTATGCCGAGCTCATGACTGCAAAAACCTAAAGTTAAAATGATGGACAAGGCTTTCAGTAATTCATCAACTACTAAGGAATTGATTCACATCCGTTGCAATAATCTCACCACAGGTTATTTAATTGTAGCTTTTCATCACCAAGTCTGCCCTTTTGGTCCATGTCCTCTTCTGCTGAACTTCTGGCTTTTCCATCAAGCTTCCATGTCAGAGCTCAGCTGCTACACAAGAAGCAACAAGTCACCTGAGTTCCAAGACTGGTACTAAATCAATAAGAGCAGTAAACGAGTCTTTGGAAATGCTTCCTCTCCCCTGTCACTATCTCTTTCATGTAATATCAGTTTCACAGATGAACACCAGAGATGCCCACTGATGTGAATCTACCTGCTGTGCAAAAATGCCCAAGTATAAAAAGAATGATGAATTAAGGTATCCTCTTTTTTATTTCACAAAGCACAACGGGGAAAAAAATAATATTCTTCAGCACTTTAAAAATGTAATTGTGTTAAAGCTTGTCTAAACTTGCAGTTTAGCTTAAAGATCTGTCATCTCTCACTAGAAGGACAATCTCCATACCTTTTTTACATCTTGAGTTCAGTCAAAGAAACAGAAAACCACTTATAGAATTGTCCATGAATGATCAATTCTGAAAGCATTGTAGATTAGAGAAAACTGAGTGCATTAGGAAGCATTTCCATGAACTAAACTTCCACAGAAATCTCCTTGTAAACAGTGACAGGTTAATGAACTATTTTTCTTTTTTTTTAAAAAAAAAAAAAGGTTGCAGAAAGTTGAACTTTTCAAACCCTCTTACAAACCGGGTATGACAAATTGTTAGTTGGAGAGATCCTGATTTGGTAAACTAGAAGTTATCTGTGACTATTCTTTCCAGCAAGACTGAACACCCTCTAAGTATCCACGTCATCTTACACCACTTAGGGTATGCTATTGCTTTAGTATAGCCTGGCTGTCATCAAGGGGGCAAAGTCAATCACACTCATCCTTTACTCACACATGTAAGACAGGGGTGAGTTCCTGCACCACAAAGCTCCTTTCAAGGTGGTGTATTCCACAGTGGCCATTTTGAGGCCACCTGGGCTGACCATTTGTTATTTACAGTCAGGAATACCAAGTCGTTAAAGTTTCACAGAGATCAAGGGTATTGCCTGAAGCAAAGCCATATATACAGTGAACTCTTAAAGAAAGTTTTCTTTGAGAAAAGATAAAAAAGGGATGAAATGCATCAATCAAGGTCATTCTGAAGGAAAAGGATGATACTAAAGAGAGAGACCATGGCTCAGGGCCATAAGACCACACTCTTTCCTTAGGGTCGCAGGTTCCCCAGCACTCTCAAGTGAGGCAACTCCACATTACATATTGCAAAACATTCCTACTGTGGATTCTACTGTGATTATAAAACTATTTTGCTATATTAGTAGAGTAAATCTCCATCCCTGCACGAAAAGATAATATGTGCTTTTGTAAATACAATTCTGCTGCTATAATCAAGGTTGTATCTTTTGGTCCACCTGTCTCTACCTTCAAACCTTCTCAAACCCTCAGTGACAACAGCAAAGATGTTGCTGGAACATAGTGTTGTGGTCAGGGACTTCAGTCTCTTTAGCTCAACAAAGAGAAGGTGATGAGCAACTTCTGTCTACTAGACTCTACATAAAGAAGTGTGACAATAGGGAGCTCTTTAGCAGAGAGAGATACAATACTACAGTGCTTAAAAGATGTAAAGTAAACAAATTTAGACTTAGAAACAAGGTCCAGAAAGAGTAATTTCCATTGTTATTTACCTGGAGGAAAAGGTTCTTGCATGCTAGGGACTTTCCTAACCAGCAAGAGTCTTTTTTTACAATGTACAATAGTATTTCAGACAGTCATTAATGCAGGGATAAGCCACATGCAGTTTATACAAAATGTCAAATTTATAAAAAATATAAAATTTATACAAAGTATTATAACAGTCTAGTTTTGAAATCTAAGAACTACTGGACATAATAATTTACTTCAAGAAATAGTGGCCTAAGGATAAAGGGGGTCAATACATCTACTTTGGGGGCCAAACATGTTCAGTGGAACACTTGAGTGGTGCCTTATTACAAGTCCACAAGGAAGAACTGAAACCTGTGTCTAGAACTTGACTGTAGTGAGAATCCTTTGCACTGTGAAAAAATGTGGTTGTGCAGGTCTAGTGCTGCCTACACTGTGGCTGGCTGCTGTGGCCACGAAAAGCAGCATGCACAGCTGAGACCCCTAGCTCAGCTCTTCTCCCAGACAACCAGCAACAGGACAGGAGGGCACAGGCTTAAGATCTGCCAGGGGCGATTTAGGCTGGATATTAGGAAGAAATTCTTTACAGAGAGAGTAATCAGGCATTGGAAGGGCCTGCCCAGAGAGGTGGTGGTTTCACTGTCGCTGGAGGTTTTTAAGATGAGACTGGATGTGGCACTGAGTGCCATGATCTAGTAATCAGAGACTACTCAAGGGTTGGACTTGATGATCTTGGAGGTCTCTTCCAACCTAGTTGATTCTATGATTCTATATCTCTTGCGCCTGCACAAGGACAGATAGCTTCTGCAGAATTTGAGACAGCTTGTAACACTTGTCTTAGTTTGTCCTTATCCCTACTAAGAGGGTGGGCCCAGCGAGTTATGCTTCCTTCATCTGCCTATATCACTCCTACGGGTATTCCAGGCTTTCAGAAGGAGAATTACATGTTATTCCAAAAGTTGCCATGGATAACAAATAAAATCTAATCTAATCAATTCTGTCTAATGTAACTGCTATTATATATTAATGTGTGGTTTAATAAATACACACTAATAGATCCATTGCACCAGGAAGACTTCTGATTTGAGGGAGAAAAAAGAGATTGGAGTTGAATAAATTATAGGGAAATAACAAATGGACTGAAATGGCTCAGAGAGCACAGGAATTTGAATTTTTATAAAAATTTATTATGTTTACTGTATCTCCATTAGTAAAAAGTGCAACTGCCTGAGCAAAACTTTTTTCAGCTGACATAGCACACAGCATTTATTTTCCTCTTTTTTTTTTTGCTAAAGAAAGGAGAGGCTTTTTATGAATTAGTGCACTGCAATACTAAGTTTTATATTATCTATAAACTAAGGCAGTAAAAAAAAAAAAGTCAGATCATTTTAACCTTGGAATGCAATAAGGAATGTGGTGGATGTGTAAAAATTTAATGCCCTCCAGCGTCTGGTTAAGTGGTCAGTGCTGATGAGTGGGAGTTTTCATTTGCCTCGTAGTAGTATATTTTCACATCATTTTCTTCCCAAGAGATATCCCAAGTTTGGGCTGCATTTCCAAAGCAGCTCAGCCATGCAACTAGTCTGCTGGTGAGGAGATGAATAGATCGTGAGAGAATCTTTTGTAGTAACCTGAAGGTCAGCTAAATACTAAGCCCTTCCCCATATCCAAGTTGTTTTCATCATGTACCTTGCAACTAAGTTGTTTCAGTCTGAAAAAAACAAAAAAAAAAAAA
>VXBX01000797.1:693644-720471 GCA_013400415.1 Scytalopus superciliaris | reverse complement strand
TTCATAGAGTTTAGCTGGAAAGAAATGTATGCTGTCTGACACCTCTGATTTCCCTGTCAGCATTCAATATCCAGGGTCTTTGGGTGGTATCAAGCCATGTAGTCCAGTTTACAGATAAATGGCCCTTCCTCAATTTTTGTCAGCTTAGAATTATCATTCCAATTTGGAAATAAAATATCTAAGCATACACATTACAAAGGTTTGCAAATTTACAGACTGTAGCTAGAAATCTTTCTGAAATCACTTTCCTCAATGAACTCGAGTCATTCCTTTCCAGAGTTCACTGGTAGCTACAACCTTAACGAGGAAAGGGGCTTGACCACTTCTAAGCACTTTTGCCCAATAAATATTATTCCACTTCAGCTCATACCAAAACTTTCCAGCATTGCTAGGGAAAGAAGAGAATTGATGTGTACCCTGCTGTACAAGTGGAAGTAAGAGAATGAAGAACTGATGGGAATTTGGCTATGGATTTTGTAGCTTGCCAGCATGCCTGTTCAGCCAAGGCAGAAGGAGGAATGATCTTTTTGAGAGGACCTAGTGGACAAAACTATTGCCACCTACCAGCTTGAGCTAAGTCTGAGCTTCAGGCAACATTTCTAAATACTGCTTTTTAATCCAGAAGGATTGGTGCCTCAGAGGAGACAATTAGTGGTAAGCATAAATTATTGCAGGAAACATATGCTAAAAGTACGTTCAGTAACAAAATTAAATGGTCAGATCACAAAAATAGTGCCAAAACTCTATTTTCATATGAAAGTTTAGCTGAGTTCTAACATGAATGTTCATTTTAAAGCCATCATTACCAATACATTCATCTACACTTTCACACAGACAATAGCCTATCAAACTGCTTTTCCTGCAGGCTTTGCTTACAGTATATAGCATCTTGGAGCTGTGTGCACTGTTTCCCTACTTATCTGACAAGCTAATTTGAATGAATCAGAAGCTTCCATAAATAACAATTGTAACTAGGTTACCACACTATGGCCCATTTATCCTCTTTAGCAGACCAATCCAATAAGCCAGAAGAACTCAAGAATTTCCTTACTCTTTCTAAACATGCACAGTTATTGATTTTTTTTTAAATAGGCAGGAACTGGAAGAAGAAAATTAAGGAACTGAGTGATGAAAACTATCTAGTTTAGAACATTAAAAAACTTCAAGAATCCTAATTTATCTCTGATTCTTTTACAGCATTCTAATTATCCTTCTTTTTTTTTTTTCCCCCAATAGTTTCAGCAGATGATAACAGAAATTAGAAAACAAACTTTGAAGTTTCCCTTTGCCTTTGGTGGATTTTGAACTAGGCCCAAAGCCCACATATAGATATTCTAATAGAAGTCTATTAGTCTCTTCATTCTTGCTCAAGTAACCTTTTCTGCAACAGTATTCTTGTATTTTGCAACTGGTGAGATCAGAAAGTTTAAGTTCAGGAGAATTTGCGTCTTCTCTTCTCCTCTGACTCTCAATAAGATCAAACCTCTAGCACAGAGAAAAAGGATCGATTTAATTGAGAGACCTGATCCTTTTTGTGAAAACAAGAATTAATCTAAATAATAATGCCCATGTATTTTTTAGTGTAAGATTGGAATCCATCATCTGAATTTAGACAACTAGATCTACTTGTCTGGGTGGATCCTTCTCTAATTGTATAATCACTGGGAATACAGAAGAACATTTGATGAACATCTGTCTGTTTCATACAGAGATGTTACAAATAGATGAATCATGCCTTCAAAGTAGCCATTGTTTTTCACTGATTTATAAAGAAAGTTGAAAGACACTACTGAAGATACCTACACCTTATTGAGCTATTCTTTCTGAGTGTCATTCTTGCTTCTAACCCAGAGAACATATGATTTCAGAACAACAGGATCAATATTTTGAAGGAAATGAAATTAAGGTACTGCATAGCATCCCACTTCACCCAAGTATGTCATTCTCAGAAGATGTTAAAGCCTATATCCAAAATGTCAGAAAGCATGAATGCTTCCATTTGGTCTCAGGTGTTTGAAAACTTACTAGGTTTCTTGCTGCACAGATAGAGAAGATCCCACAATCACAGAATCACAGAATGGTTTTGTGTTGGAAGGAACTTTAAAGATCCTCTAGTTCCAAAACCCCTGCCATGGGCAGGGGCACCTTCCACTAGACCAGGTTGCTCAGAGATCCATCCAGTCTGGCCTTGAACACTTCCAGGGATGTGGCATCCACAGCTTCTCTGGGCAACCTGTGCCAGGGCCTCACCACCCCCACAGTAAAGAATTTCTTCCTAATAGCTAATTTAAACCTGGAAGTGGAGTCCTTTTTTTCCAAGTAGCCTGTTATTAAGTGTAATGCTTTCATGGAATCTGTTCCTTGGTTGTATGTTATTCCTGTAAACCCTTTTTGCCAAAACACCCATTTTCTCACTAAATTTAAAGAAATTCTCTTAGAGAAAAGTGTGTAGATTCTTCTCCAAAATCAAGGTATTAAAGAACTAAGACTCTGCAAAAATTTTGTATGGGAATTATTCAGGGTCTAAGCTTGAGACTTCTAGACTGGGGCATAACAAGGGGTACACCTTTTTTGACCTTACTTTTCTGATTAAGAAGGCCTTCTTGTTATTCTTTGCATCATTTGCCAGGTTCAATTTCAGCTTCGCCTTGTCCTTCTTTACCCCATTCTTACACAACTGAATTTCATCTCCGGACTCTTCTCAGGTTACCTATCCTGGTCTTCACTGCATGTGCATTTGATTCTTTCCCTTTGGCTGACAAGCAGTTCCCTGCTCAACCACGCTGCTGTCTTGGTTTCCTTGCCTGATTTCTTACTCCTGGGAATTGCTAGCTCTTGCATTCTATGGAAGATTTCCTTAAAGATTTGGCAGCTCTGTTCTGCTCCCTTGTTACTGAAGGCAGTCATATTGATTATTTCTGGAAGAGCTGGAAGTTTGCTCTCCTAGAGTTCATGGGCCTAACTTTACTCCTTACCTGTTCCATATCCCTCAGGACTGTGAACTCCACCAACGCATGATCACTGCAGTCCAGACTGCCTCCAGTCTTGGCATTCCTGATTAGCTTACTTATGCTGATGACCATCAGATCCAGTATTGCATCTGATAGATGACTTCCCATGCAGAATAAAAAGTTCTGTTGTAGCATGGCAAAGACTTGTCTTTGTTTCTTCATTATTCATTTGTGATGTCATTTATAGCTATGAAAACTCTAATGCAACAATGAAGTTGTAAAGAGGGATGGGCTCTTCTGAGCTTAAGAGGTGAGAATTCACAAGAACTGAGTTACTGATCCAGACAAAGGCATTGTCACTGTCCTGGGCAGGCCATTCACTGCACCTGTGTGATTGCAGGGCTAGTACACTGAGAAAAGGAATGTATAAAAGTTAATATCATATAGACACAATAATTGAAACTATAAATAAACATAATTCCTGATGGTTTAGCTCTTGAGTGAAATCTACACATCTATATGATCTGCCTAACACAGGTCATGGAATTATACCCACTAATTCCTGTAATGATCCAGGCAATTTCTGTTTGACCTGAAAATGTGTCTTAGAAAGACACAAAGGCTTTACTTGGGGCAGAGGTTTTGAGTGATGGAGAATGCACTCTAGACATGTTGTCCGGACCTTTGACACTAAACTTTTACAGTGCGTTTCTGGTTTAATTTTTTCTGAGCTTCAAATTTCAGTCACTGAATTGTATCATCCACTTTCCTGGCAGATTAAAGAGCCTGGCACTGTTAGAAGTTGTTTCTCCGTGTAGATACTTAAAAATGTGATCAAGTCACCTCCTAACCTCCTTTTCCCAAGTTATTCTTACAATGTTAAATGGGAAAAAAAACCAAAAAAATCCAGGAAAGAAAAAAGGTCACATTTTGCAATTAGGTGCATCTGGACATGTTTTGTTGAAAATCCTTGCCACAGATGTGCAGACCTGAAGAAGGAACATGTCTATTAATGACTTTTAGGGTATGGTTCCCAAGAAATTCTGTGAACATCAAGCAATTATCCTACTGGTTTTGTTGATGCTAGGTGAGTGGGTATCATATGCCCTCTACTGAGGCAGTGTTACTGCTGGCTGAATCAAATGCAGAGCAGTAGCTGCAGCTTTTTTAACCAAAGGAAAGATGCAATCTGCATGTATTTTTTTAAAGATAAAGGACTAAGAGTGGGATTAATATGGTCCACTTTTTCTTCTACCTTAAAAACTGAATTTTAGCACCTCTTTTCATTTAAGAATTATTTTCTTTCTTTATGATTACTCTGGGTCAAAAATGTTTCACTCCCTCCCCCCCTTCCCCTTTTTTTTTTTTTCTTTTTTTCTTTTTTAATGGCATCCTGGTGGGAAATCAGACTTTTTCTGTAACTGATTAAAAAATATCACTTGGATAACAAGCATGCCAGGAAAGCTGTAACCCTTTTAACTTACCACTGTAAACATTCTTCTGTTTAATTAAATTAAAGAAGTTAGTCACTACTGGAACTGCAACACATGTGCCCAGTTATCCCAGGCTATCTGTTGTTAGGAATGGTCCTAATCATTTGTGACAGCCACAATTCTGCTCAGCTTGCCCTGAACATGAGATCATTCAAAAGTCAGGCTATTTCTGAGCCATTTTCCATCCTAATCAGCATTTCTCATGGACCTACTGTCAACACAGTCTTCTGATTCCCAGGAACTTGCATTTTTTAAATGGTCTGAACTGATTCAAAACAAATGAGTTTGGGAAGAGTGTAAAAGTAGTTCTTTGTATATTATCTAGTCACTGCTCATGGTAAAGCCACTATAGGCTCCCAGCTCAATCAGAGCACATCCTATCCCATGTTAATCAGAGATATGCAATTCACAGTGTTACTAGTCACTCCATCTGATACAGTCTCCCTCTAAGAGTCTTGGAGCCATTTGGAAAGAACTCTGACTCTGTTTTAAGTGTGTAAACAACTAAACCAGGAAACAACTTCAAACAAACAAAAAACAAACAGGGGAAAATTATAAATGCAGCAAGATTCATGGGGTTTGGAAGGGTACCTAAAAGCAACTTCTGTAAATCAGAGAATTTGTACTTGGGCAGGAGGGGAGACTTTTTCTGCCCACATAGAGACAGCCAGATGTGAGGAAGTTTTTATCAAAAGTCATTAGTGTGATGGCTGGTGTCCAGCTAATAAACCCTGCTGCAAGGTAGGCTCATTAGACTGGAAACAGCCCATGGTAGTGTGACTCTATCACCTCCAATGTACAGCTACTGCCTGTCTCATCAGCTCAGGGAGGGCTGAGGTGTGCACGTCTGGGGGCATCCATCTGCTCATAAGCGCTTTTAGATCAGCTCCATGTCAACTAACCTTAGACCTTAGAGACAGCTGTGCTAGAATTGTTACTGCTTCAGAGTCCCTCTACAGCCAGCAGGACAGAGGGATGTTTGTGAGAGGGTGGTTCAGTTCCCGACAATCTGAAGCATCCCATGAAAGAGCTCTATTCTTTCCAAAGACCCAAATGCTGTTCAAGGTGATGAGATGTCCAACTGTGTCACAACAGTGTCCTGGGCAAATTAGTTATATCCATAACACTGGTAATCAAAGGATGCAAAACAATCAGCCTACCAAAACTCACAGTAACCCACTAAGGAT
The DNA here is from genome assembly GCA_013400415.1 of Scytalopus superciliaris. Classification (NCBI taxonomy): domain Eukaryota; kingdom Metazoa; phylum Chordata; class Aves; order Passeriformes; family Rhinocryptidae; genus Scytalopus; species Scytalopus superciliaris. The sequence goes on along the minus strand of VXBX01000797.1, from coordinate 714,840 downwards.
TAAATTATTTCAAATAACTAAGATTTAAAATTGTTATTTTGATTTTAAGAATTCTGAATTGTTTAAATCAAAAAAGTGGGAAGTCCTGGAATAAACTGGATTTCTAATTGAAAAAATAGAAATGTTTTGGAAATATCAAAAATATCTCTTTAAAAAATTCTGTTCTGCTATGCCTTCTGAAATTATAAAATTCAGAACATATTCAAATGTTGTTAAATTTCAATTCTGTAACCAAAATTTTGCAATAAATAATCAGTGTACCCTTCTCTGCATATCCTGGACCTCCCGGAAACTGAGCCAAATTCTTCCCTCCCTCTATTCCCAAGCCAAACTTTTAGATGCCATCATCATGTCTCAAGAAGTATGCTGAACACTGGCTCTGCAAAGGAGAAACCCAGGAATACATAAAATTAGAAGCCACCATGGGCCTGGAAGATAGCAAAAAAAAAAAAAAGAGAGACCAAAAGCAGGCAGCTAGGAAGTGTGTGTGTATCCTCAGAATCACTGACACAATTTACCTAAGGTTTCATAGCGGACCTCTGCAAATATTAAAATCAAGGCTGGTCACTTCTCAAAAAGATATGAACTTATTCAAAACCAATTAAAAACATAGGACAGAAAATATCTTTGAGTTATGCATGAGGTTTCTAGGTGTCCTTGTGTTCCTTTTTGGCCTCAAAGTCTGATGACTTCCTATAGTCTGGCCAGACATTTCTAACTTAAAGCAAAGTCCAAATCTCCTTAAGGTTTAGCCAAAAGCACCTGGCCATCCTGTGATTGCCATGTGCAGAGCTGCCATTCAAATGAACATGCATGTGCATACATGGTAAGATAACCCATTTTCTTTTCTCCTGCATTCTAAGGGCTTGCCTCACAAATTTCTGTCCTTTTTCCCACCTCCAATCTGCCCCTTTCTATTTCACACACAAAACTCATGCATAGTTCCTTGCCCAAAAACCATGCTTGTACATTCATTTTCAGTAAGTAAAGATGTCTGTTTTCTTTGTTAAAGTCCAAGATCTGAAATCACACTGATACCTGCAGTGGTGTTCTCACCAATTTTAAATAACGGTGTGTCATTTTATGTTCTAGTGAACAGAATAACAACGAACACAGGTTGAAAAATGTTGCTGAAGAAATTCCATATGCTTCAAGATCCCCTGAGATTATCAGAGCAGATGTGAGCAGAAGTGGGAAGGACTCTAAATTTCTGTCCAGCGGAATTTTCCCCTAGAGCAAGTAGCCAAGAGTTTTCAAACTTTCAAGTCTCCTGGGATGTTTTTGTTCTTGATGTCACATAGAAACTCTAGGTATTGTCAAAGGACTAAAGATGACTGGAAAAGAACAGATCACATAGGGAGTTTTCAAGAAACAAAATGAGCTTCTGAATATCAGGAACAAACCTTTCCTGAAAGGAAATACTCACAGTGTTTCTGCTTTCTGAGAATTAAAAAGTAATTTTCCAGTGTATCCTGTCTGTTTGAATCTGCTGACTCTCCACCTGAAGCTCCAGGGAGCAGATGTCTAAGGAGCCAAGAGAGTCAAACTGATGAGAAGTATTAGGCTGCATCATCTCCCAGTTGATCATCTAATGGAATCCAGCCCCAAACTTTCCAGCATGTGAGAAAATATGAAGACAAGGTCTCTGTTTATGCCATTGTTTTACCACAGAAACATCTTTTTTTCTCATTTGAGGCAAATTTTTAAGTATATTAGTTTCAAATGCACTTCCTGAGGAAGTAGGGATCATTTAAAAATGAAGCTATTGTGGGCTGACAAGAAACCTGCTAATGCAGGTTTATACAGCTGCATGTTACTGCTGATAAAACCAAGCAGCCTTTCAAATGTTCATGGGATAAGCTCGGAGTCAATATGCAGGAGAACAGTCCTTTTGACACATAAAACTTTGTTTTTATCCAGGGATTCTGAATCTATGCTACCACAACACAAGGAAAGATGAACAGCAGCCTGAACATACAGTGGATTTGATGCTTGTCTATGCTAATTCTTGTTTTATGCACCTGAATCATCCAGTAATTGGGTGAGAGGGACTTACAAAGGCCCTGAACACTGAGCAGGGACCATATGTGTTTGTATCTGTGTCAGTGCCTTTCTGTGACTGGACTGTCTGATGCAGTGGGACAAGACAGTTATTTTCCATCTCCCTTATAGATGGTTTTCTGTGTGAATGAATACATGGATCTACATGCATGCATTTAACTACATTCCCATACCTATCATTCTGTATATTCATATATCTTTGTGTACATGCAAATATTCATTGTATAAAAGCTTGTGAAAGGTCAAGATGATCAAATATCTCACTCTTCACATATTATTACAGTCACAGTGTGAAAGCATTCACTGTAAAAAAGAAACAAACCAAAAGCTAAGGGAAACAGATAGCATGAAACAGTTCCTGTTCTTGCTCCTTCATTTCACAGCTGGCACTCTCAAATCCTGTGACCCAGCTTCTGCAGCTCTCCGTGTGACCAGGGGGAGCTGGAAAGAAACAGAGGAGTAATGTAGCATTTCAACAGCCCATCTGGGTTAGGGAATACAGGAAATATGCTGTACCCACAAGAATTTGTTGTTCCTGATGCTAGAATGAGCTGTGGACCCATACTTTCAGAGGCTGTTGCAGAATAGTTCATAGATTATGGTTAGAAACTACAAATTACCTCATTCCCTGCTTTCAGGTTAAAAGGAAGATTCATCCTTGCTCTTAACCTGCCTATTGCTTATCCCTTTTCATTTGAGCTTTGTGAATGAGAGTAGTGTTGGGCACTATAAGCCTCTACTCTGAAGTCTTTTGGCACAAACCATGTGAGATCAGGCAACCCAAAAAATATTAAGTCTATTATTATGAGACTTATGTATCAGTTTTTCATAAGCCACTGAACTGGATAAAGCAACTGACTGTTCTGTGAAAGGCTTCTGTGGAAGTTTCACTCTCCCAGTGATGATATGATTTTTTTTTTTCAGATATCAAGCAATTTTCCAATTTGTTGTTTGAGCTTTAAGCACAGTTTTTCTAACATGCCATCTAACATACCCAGGACAAGAGAGATTTCTCTATTTGGTGCCCTTGAGATAATCTCCACTTTTATAACCCTTTTTTTTTTTTTTTTTAATCCACAATATCCAGACTGTCAGTACTATAAATACTGAAAAACATAATTTTTCACGTCTGCTACCTGTTAAAATATTGAGTGTACCATTCACTGAGGTGCTTCGGTTAATGTAATTATGATAATTTTCCTCTGTTTTCCTCTCTTCATGTTGAAATGCAAAAAACTAAATTCATTAAGTTTTGAAGGGTCTTTCATTGTGCTGGCAGGCACAAGTTACAGAAATGTAGTGAGTTTATGCCCTTTAAAATGTGAAAAGGTGGAGTTTGGATGAAGGATGCCCTTCAGAAAAAATATTCACTGACTTTTAGCACATGGACATGCTGTATAATTCCATTCCTGCTCACAAAGAATAATGAGAGAACTACTGGCACTATCTTACTCCAATTCCTTTTTCCCCTTGCCTCTATCCCCGGGGGTCAATGCAGCTCTCTATGTTTTAAAGATAAACTGTGGCATTCAGTCCTCAATGTTTTCAGGTGGACCGTAAGCCAATATTCCCTTGGAATTATTATATGATGAATAGGCAGGGCTTTTGTGTTGATAAAAGCTTGGACTGATGGATTGCAGCTCCATCTGTAGTTTCCAGTCCAGGCTGACTGTGACTTCCAGGAGCTTCCAGTGCATCCACTGGGGGAGTATCTCTGTATGTTTGTCCAGACTTCAGGTTCTGAAAAGGCAGGTATGGAGGACTGAGGTGTTCACTGCCTCCCCCTCCTGGAGCTGGAGTGTACCTGACAGATGTTTGCACCTATGCTCCCTTGAGCACCGCAACTCGGTTGTGGCAAGCTGAAATAACTGTTGCTGTGTGACACTGTTCCAGGCTGTGCACAAAGCAGCTCGGGAGCAGCTCTGCAGACTTATTAACTGGCACACAGATAAGACGGCTTCAGACATTTCAATTTAATAAATTAATATCGTTATACTGTTCTCCTAAGCATCCATTGCTGGCCACTGTCTGAGGCAAGATACAGCTAGAAAATTTGTTTAACCCAGGATGAAAGCTCTTAACACTATGATCTCAGGAAAAGTTGCTCCAAAATCCTTCAGCAGTTTTGCATTAAAATGGAACACTAAAATCTGCTGCCAATTTTGTATATTCACAGCAGTTTAACTTTTAGATGCTCTAACAACCATCCTGTTGCATTAGCCTTTTAATGTTGAAAACTTTATTTAATATGTCATGCCAAGGATGAGGGCTACAACCAGACAATTGAAGCCTAATTCAAGTAATGAAATTGTGTTCTAAAAATAAAAAGAAATCAATAAAAAGGGAAAGTATTGCATTTCCCAGACCATTTTCTTCCAGTCAAGAGCAGAGAACAGTAATTTCGAAGCCTATGTGGATTGCGTAGGTGCATGTGACTGGTATGATTTAACCTTCTGCCACTAGAATTTTCTTTCTTTGGGAGTGTGTCAGACCTTTCCTGAGTATTCCTCATTGGCACAGTTGAATTCAAATCACTGATTTCAAAGAAGCAAACTAAGGCTAATGTTACTTCTTTTCAAGTAACTACTAGCTCATTCTAAATGAGTTGTAAAATACAGTACAGTACAGTAATACAGCAATAGTCCATAACTTTTTGAGTTATAGAAGTGTCAATACAGAGGTTTTGACTATTATTACAGACAGTAAAATTTTTGCCCTGCTCTTATAAAGGGCACTTCACTATTATCTTCTTTGAAGTCAAGCTTCTCTGTTAATTTAGTATCACTTACATAGAAGAACTCTACAAGGGATGTTTGCAACTAACGTTAAAGCTACAAACTCTTTCCAAAACAAATATGTCAGGGGCCTCTTGTTGCAGTGACTTGCTGCTGTACATAGTTATTTTCTGGGGGGGAAGAGTAAAGACAAGGAAGTTAAGATTCGTGTTTCACAAAAAGGTTTCTTCCAAGCTGAATGCCCACAGAAACAGAAGCAGGCAAGATATACTTGCCTGTTCAGTGACTACATTAACATTGACTCTCCTTAAATGGCAAGATTTTTGAAGATCAGGGTACCATTCATTCAGGGATTATATTAGAACTGAGAATCTGACATTTTGGTAACATAGTATCAGGATTTCGAGTATGGGTAAATTTGAAAAATCATGGTATATCCTGTATCAGACTGTCTGCTATGCCCAAAAGTATCACAGGAACAGAGAAGCTGATAAATACCAGAAGTGTTCGATTTGCCATGTACATATGGATCATCTATACATGTGTATGTGCAAAGTAAACCATTTTTCTGATGTTTAATCCTTCAGGTCATGGAATAGACTGAAAGTGTTCATCTACTGTCCTCAGGTATTTTTACTTTTAGAGGAAAAAAAGAATCAGATAATTATTTAGGGTGGGAAGAACTTTTATGGTTATCAAGTCAACTATTAGCCTAACACTGCCAAGTCCACCACTAAATCATGTCCCTAAGTGCCACATACACACATCTTTTAAATACTTCCAGGGATGCTTCCCTGTGCATCCTGTTTCAGTGCTTGATAATCCTTCCAGTGAAGAAATGTGAATAATAGTAGCATCATTTATCTCTGTTGCACTACCAATTTCCAAACAGTGGAATGGCTTTATTTTCTCACAGGATCACACAGATGGGTCAGGGAGTGCTTTCAACATCCATTGCAAGAGAGTGGAAGAGATCCTATTTACCTCCACTGCAGGATCAGGATAGATGATGTTTGAAGCCAAGGTTAACTAAAACTATAAATCTGGTCAGAATAAATCTCAGAGGCAGGGCAGATTAGTCACAGGAGATCAGGACACTTTGTTTAAAGTTACTTTATTGTAGTAGTAAATAAAAGCTGTTATCTGATGGTCTTACAAGTAGTATATGTGAAACCAATCAGTTTCCTCACACCAAACACTCTCATAAACATTTATAGCAAATAAACCATGGCTTTGGTGACCAAGACTGCAGCTCTCATCATATGAGATAATTTTTCCTAGAAAACATCCATGATATAAAGAGAATCTGTCTTTCGTGCCATACCCAACTTTCAGATAAATGCCACTGGCACTGTTTCTGGTCAAATCTTCTCGATTGGAGCTTGTTCCTCCCACATATAATTTTCCACCACAAAAAGACACAAAAACTTGTATTACAGAGAAGATTTATTTGAATTTATTGAAATATTTCCAAAATTTTCCAAAAATTTAAAATTCTAAGAGAATAAATGTATGGTTTACTGGGAGGAACCTAGCCTATGTTTTCACTGCAAGCCAAGTTACAGCAGTGTTTCTCTTTACCGAAGTTAGACCCTGAGTTCTCTGCACAGCTGAGTTGCAACCCAGGAAGAAGGCAGACATATGAAGCTAATCCCTTCTCCACTAGTTGCCCACTCTGAAAATTGCTTTGCTAATTGAAATCCCCTCAAGTGCCCATGATATGAGTGAGATGGGCAGCATTGCAGCAGTTACTGAAAGGCAGAGTGTGAAATGCTCCTGATGTAGGACAGGCATTTGACCGGGGGGGTCTGACATCTAGACTTTCCCCCTCACCATCACATTTGGACTCTAGACCTCAGCAACAAAATGCTGTGCAGATGATTTTGGATCACTGAAGCACTCTCACCTTGGTTCTGAACTCTGGAAGGGTATTCCAGTATTTTGGTTAGTTCTCATTTCTGAGGGGGTGGAGAACAAAATTCATACAACACCTGTATAAGTCCCCAGGGTTGTAAGCAAAACAAGTGTGAAGATGTTAGGACAAGAAAGGGCAGAATCACCAGGCAGAGGGTCACTAAGGTGTTACTGAGCAAGTATTTATCTCTGTATGTCAGCTCCCTCAGTCAATCTGAAATTACTTCTTCCAGAGTAGATTGGATCAGCTGTCCTCTCTCTTTGGGCTCTCCTGAACATTTCTATTTGCTTTCCCTCTGGACACACAAGTCAAAACAGATCATCATAAGTTTGCAAGTTAGATGCTTGGAAGATTGTCACACATCTGTGCTAAATTCACTAAGAACAAAACTGACAAGACACCTGTTAGAAATACTATCTGTAAGCCAAGCAAGAGATTTCCATGTACTTCTGGGTGAAGACTTATAGCAACATATCAGACTAGAGGGAAACTAACAATTTTTGAGAAATGTGCTTCTAATCTGATTCTGGGGAATTACAGTTCGACATGGCTCTGTCTATTTATCCTCACAATGGCCTTTTTTTCCCTTGTCACAGTGAGGTCTTTCTACTGCTCACATTAGAGACTTTACATGAGCCTTCATAATTGTTTCTTATAAAATACATTGATTTCTATCATCTTGTTTAATGATGTGCTACATTGTTTATAAGATAATGCAATGAACCCACTTTGAACTCATTCTATTATCCCATAAGTAATGCAATAAACTTCTTAACAGGGCAATTAAATCGAATGATTTCAGGTTAATGTTATTAGACAGTGTTCAAGAACACGCAACTTTTGTTTTGAGGATTGGCTTACACTCTTAAATATTGAAAAATGTACTTTGCTAATGTTTTCGTTTGTATTCCCTAAGGTGCTAATCATATTATTCATTGCTGAGGACCAGAAATATTATAGCAGCTTTCCAAATGGAGGCAAGAGTTAGTGTAGCCTCTAGTAACTTGCAGCAAAGCAATGGATTTAATAACCTTGGAGAACTCCCCGGGGTATTATGCAGCACTGTTCAAAGCTTAGTTTAAAAAAAAAAAAAAAAAGATATTTCATTATACAGACAGTAGAAAACCAAATACGTGAAAGAAACAGAAAGGTTAAATACATTATGTGTTGAAAAAAAGAGTCAGACTGCCCAACTCACATATCATATCTGATTCAACTTTTTGGAATGGATCTTAATGATTACTGTTAGACAGCACCACTTTTTTTCAATATACCTTTTGTTTGGCCCACCCAAAATTGTAATTCAAGTAATCTGCACCACACAGAATTTCATTAGGAACAGTTCCAGTGAAATTATATCTCTATTGTGCATCTTGAGTCTGCTCTAATGATTACTGCTCCACTGAGTATGTAATTTAAAGTCTCTTGCTAATAGATGAGGTGCTGAACACCAACAGCTAGCTCTTCCAAACTTCACAGCTGAAGAGCTATCTTGCTTACAGCTGTAGAAATCTCCTTCCAAGTGCACTTCCATGGAACAATACTGACATCTAACAGTTGCTGAAATAATCTTAATGGAATATTATTCTTTTATTTCAAAAGAGCTCTATTAGCTGATATTTTCCTTTTGTAAGGTTCTCAGAGCAACTGTGGACATCTTACCTAGAATCAGAGTTTAAAAATATGGCTAAAAAGACCTTTATAAGCAAAGAGATAAAAAACAAAAAAACAAAACAGTGTTTAAATCCATTATGCCATTATGCTTTTTTAAACAAACAAACAAAAAAAAACACAAAAAAACTGTACAAAAAGACCATGTAACTAAAATAAATAAATACATACATAAATAAAATTATTAGAAAATAATAGATATTGGAATTGCCTTCTCTTCTCTAGGTTGTACAGTCCCAGCTCTGTCAGCCTTTCCTCATAGGAGAGTTGCTCCAGCTCTTCAGTCATCTTAATGACCCTTCACTGGACTGTCTCCAGTATGTCCAAGTCTCATCTGTGGGAAACACCACGGATGTGGTGGCTTCGACAGTGTTGAGTAGAGAGGGGGGATCACCTCCCTTGAACAGCTGGTAATACCTTACCCAGTGTAGCCAATGATTCTATCTGCCTTCTTTGTAGCAAGGACCTGGCACTGAATCGTGTTCAACTTGGTGTCCACCAGGACATTTTGCCAAGCTGCTTTTCAGAGAGGTGACCTCTAGTATATGCTGGTGACTAGTATTGGTCCTTCCCAGTTGCACGGTTTTGTACATCTCCTTGTTGGACTTCCNAAAATAAATAAATACATACATAAATAAAATTATTAGAAAATAATAGATATTGGAATTGCCTTCTCTTCTCTAGGTTGTACAGTCCCAGCTCTGTCAGCCTTTCCTCATAGGAGAGTTGCTCCAGCTCTTCAGTCATCTTAATGACCCTTCACTGGACTGTCTCCAGTATGTCCAAGTCTCATCTGTGGGAAACACCACGGATGTGGTGGCTTCGACAGTGTTGAGTAGAGAGGAAGGATCACCTCCCTTGAACAGCTGGTAATACCTTACCCAGTGTAGCCAATGATTCTATCTGCCTTCTTTGTAGCAAGGACCTGGCACTGAATCGTGTTCAACTTGGTGTCCACCAGGACATTTTGCCAAGCTGCTTTTCAGAGAGGTGACCTCTAGTATATGCTGGTGACTAGTATTGGTCCTTCCCAGTTGCACGGTTTTGTACATCTCCTTGTTGGACTTCCTGAGGTTCCTGTCAGCCCATTTCTCCAGCCTCTTGTGGTACCTTTCGATGTCCACTCCCAGCTTTTTGTCATCAGCAAACTTGCCCAGAATAGACTGCCCCTACATGAACACAGGATCTTATGAGAGGTAATATCAAACCTTTAATGAAGTCCAGGTAGACAATGCCCACTGTCCTCCTCTCACCTACCATGCCAGTCATTTTATCATACAAGTTTATCAAGTTGTTCAAACATGATTTCCCATTGGTGAATGAATGTTGATTCCTGATGATATTCTTGTCCTTCTTGTCCATGGAAGTGGTTTTCCAGCCTTCACTTTTTCAGGGACCAAGGTGATACTGATCATCCTCTAGTTTCCTGAGTCTTCCTTGAAAGTAAGAGTGATTCTTATATTTCCGTAGACTTCAAACACTTCTTTTCATCATCACAATTGATCAAAGGTTATCAAGAGTGGCAATAACATCTGCCAACTCCCTCAGTACTCTTGGGAATATCCTACCAGGGCCCATGAATTTATATAAATCCAAGTTGCTTAAATATTATTCTGTGACCTGGTTCTTTTCCACCGAGCAAATTCCTTGCCCCATCCTGGAATTGGTGTTGGGACCTGGGATTCCTGAAGTGTAGTCTTGACGGTAAAAACCAAGACAAAAAAGATATTTCATCATATCCTGCCTAATCAGGTCCCCACTCTAACTGAGCAATGGGGCCACATTTTCCCTACTCTTTCTTCTATCAGCTTTCTACTTATAGAAGCTATTCTTTCTTTGACATCTCCAGGTAGACATAGTTCCAGATGGGCTTTAGCTTTCTTAAGTTTGTCCCTGGATGATCAGAATATGTTTATGTTTCCTTCCAGGATACCTGTCCTTGTTTCCAACCTCTGTACGCTTTCACCCTCTATATGCTTTCACAACTTCACATTAAGATCTTTTAAAATTCCATTCCATAATCTTTTACAAAAGTGACCTGATTTTTCATCAGTGCTGAGCACCCAACACCTTCTACTGATACACTTGGGAAATCAGGGCAATATAGCACTTATCAGAAAAACTCGTAAGTGCTAAATCATTGTTTAATCACTAGAGAGGAAATTAGGAAGGCAATTTTTTCTGCTCTGATTTTTTTTTTAAATGCAATCCTAAACTGAATTTTGTTAAGTCCAAAAGACCACTTTTCCAATCCATATCAACTAAACACTCATTGCTTTTGAGTACAACTGTTGCTGCTTGAAATGTTTGTCTCAGTCTACATATTTTGTGATTTCTATTTCTGTTACAGTATGTAAATTGTTTGTAAAAATGCTTCACATCCATGCATCTGATCACTTCTTCATAAGTCTTTGCTATACGGTTCAGACAAATACCTTTCCACCTGCTGCAAGGATACTTCATGAACAGCAAGAATACTTCACATTTATACACATTTTTAACATGTTCAAAGCACTGAACAGACATTAATTAAGCAGGACAGAATTTTCAGAACCTTCTAAAGAAATTAAATCTTGGGATTCCCTTGAAATCAACCAGAGTAAGCAGTTAAATTCCTTGTGGGAATGTAGAAATCTCATTTGCGATTGTAACAAGGCCTCAGTGATGGTAACTAGCACTCATCCTTCTACATACAAACTGCTTGAAATACAGTTATGTAAATGCCTTAAGACCACAGATTCAGTAAGGGGCTCCGTTAGCTTCAAAGGCATCTCTCCAGTTGCAAGCATGAGAGCCAGGTCATGTGTGCTGCTTGAACATGTGACCCCATATCTATGAGAAGATGCAGTAAAAGCCATTTGTCAAGGCTGAGATGAACCTTACTTGGACATAGTGATCTGCTTCTCACCTCAGATGATGATATAGGGGAGGCACTGCTGGGTGGCCATGTGAATTTTCTAGACCTTTAATCATAAAAATACATCTCCCACAAATGCTGACTGAAATCGAAAGAAAATGGAGGTTAGACAAAGAGGTTAAAAATTCCACTGAAAAAGCAAAGTGTGTCCAGTTCACCTGACAGCAAAATGTATTTTTCATTTGTTTTTGTTTAGCATTGTTGCTGAACATTCTGAAAAACATTTTTTTACTTAGTTGTACATAGTATTTCCACACCTCAATTTTTCATTTCACCAAACCTGAAAAATGTTATTTCCCTCTACTTTATTTGACATTAAACTGAGCTACATCAGAAGGACTGGCTTTATCATTAAAGATTGCTTAAAAACTACAGCTTCTTTGTAATATAGAGACTACGTTCTAGTGAGTCAAAACTTAAGTTACTTTTTCTCCATCTTATTTTCTTTTTTTGTCTGTCTCTAGCATAATTAACTAGCTAGTTCTAAAATGCAATTTATATCAGTCAAATGGGTCTGAATTATGTTGTACTTAGAGAGGAAGAGTGAAACGGGAAATGCAAATTTGAGTTCATATTAGTTTTTTTAAAGTGAGCACTAATCCTTCAGGGACTCGGGATTTGACAAAAAAATTATATGAATGATGTATGCTCAGAAAAAGCAATGATGATAAGGAACCAAATCCTGATAGGTTTTGAGTGTGAGAACAGAGGGAGCCTGAGTTTTATTTATTCTCTCACTCCATTTCACACAAGAGTGGAGGGAAAACAGGAGAGTTTGACTCTAGACCACCTTTTTGATCCCTGTGTTTCACGTCTACATACAAGAGATTCACTTGAAAGCAGCATGTGTCGAGCTATCATTTCCATAACACATTTTCTGGTTCTTCTTCAGTGTGTATTACTGAATCTCTGATTTTCAGACACCTACTTAACTGTGCACTCTATGCACCAAGATAGTAGAGGGACCCCACATGGCCATGGGCTCAGTCAGACTCCCATGCTGGTGTCTCATTCTCTGGACACCTCTCATGAGATATGTATGACAGAGATACTGTTCATCCAGAGCTTGGTACCCAGGCTTGCCACTCCATTGTAAGGCTCTTGTGAGTTACAAAAATGACCTTTGTGTAGTTAAAGGTGAGGTTCGACCACACTTATGCCATTAGAAACAGATGGTAATGACTGCAAGTTACAGATCAATATTTCCAGAAACTGCTATAGCAAATTAGCAAGGTACTAAAAAATCTCCTGCTGGGATTCTGGACAAAATTTCATCCCTGCATATTCAAGAAGGACTGGAAAAGAAGTAAAGACTTCCAGAAAGTACCTAACTGCAAGATAAATGCAACTTACCTTATTCAGCACAGAAAAATAGAAACTTAAAGAGTTTTGAATGCTTTCCTCCCATAAATAAATCATGAAAGAAACAGTGAATTTTTTACACTGAATTAAAGCTGTCCTCAGGACTGGTACCAACTTTTGCCAAAAATTGTGAAAAAGTTTAGCAGGAAGAATTTATGAAGACCTTTCCAGAAGAAGACGTGAAAGCAAAAGCTCATTTTCCATCAGTTCGTAGAAAATTAATATTTTACACAGCAGCTTGTGATACTAGGAAAAGAGACAAGTTGACCTAGAAGATCTGTTTTTATCACTGTTATTTAAAAATTAAATTTAAGAGAATCATAAGCTCCCTTTCCTTGTTTTTATTTTTGTTAGGAATGTAACTGAGTGTATTATCTGGAATTGTTTTCACCTAGTCTGACAAAGCATACTGTATTTATGTGCTTTGAAAGTCAAAGGCTCTTTTCTATCACATGAAATAGGAACATCTCACAAATTGTTAGTGCTGGGATTGGCATATATTATTACGATATATCCTAATTATTTCTACTTCTATTTGCATAATGAAAAAGGGAATAGTTTCTTCTCAGTAACAGTAAATATAAAAACGTGCCTGTCACTCCTCCATGGGGAAGGAAATTTAATTGTTTTGATCTAAATCCTAAAAGTTGAAATTTCAATAACAAATAAATGAAAAATAAGATGAAAAAAACCAAACAAGATGATCTTCAGGGACATTCAGGATTTATATTGACATAAATTTGTCATTACCAATATTTTTACCTCAAATTTACTGACAGGTAAGTGTAAAGAGTACAGAGACTTGTATCTTCTCAGGTGAAATGTCTACATGGCTAAATATGCATTTTGGTGACCTCTCAGGAAAGTAGGTGCTTCAGTTTTACTTGCTTTTGTTATACTATTAATGGAACATGTCTGAGCTGAAAAGGCTAAGATTTGTAGATTGTAGTGACACTCTATCCTAGCCTCACTTAGAAAGAAGAAATCTCTTATTGATCACATATCTGTCTTTTTCAAAGGCCACCAACCAGAATGTCAGACACACTCACATGTCTTAACGGCAGAAAATTCAGTGTTTGGTAGAGACTGACACAGTGAGGCCAAAATCAGAACACAAAATAATTATGTAAAAGCTCCAGATGTTTTTGATCCTTTTTCACACTCTGTACCTAAAAATCTAGGCTGGATAGATTCATGCTGGCAGGACTGTGGTGGGAGTCAGACAGTAAGCTCAGCTCCCATCCCAGGCAGAGGATTTTTACATGATACTGAGCAAATCACTCTATCAGTGGTTAAAATTCACTGTCATGCCACATGTAGATGAGCCAGCTCTGAACAAGCCTGTGTGTCTGGACACGCAAGGGCAGTAGACTTGAGGGTGGAAAGAACAGCCATGACAGTACACTTCAACCAGTTATCTATTAACTCTCAGTGTAGCCCAAATGGACTGCTTTACTAATGTCACTATGCACCTTCCAAATTTTGGAGCTAAGGACAAAGAATGACAAACTGCAGAGATGGAGATCCTTATGGCTTTAATGTTTGCCATCTGCAACCTCCTTCACAGAATGGTAAATGTCCATAAGCTGTGCAATGATCGAGTCATATGATGTAAGAAGTTAATTTTAATTAACAGAAGTGCTGGACCACAGGACACCAAAACAAACACAAGTCTCTAAATGTAAACTAATGCCCATTATCATCTGTCTTTCATTATCACCTGGACTACAAATTGCTTCTCCTTCCAAACAAAAATTTTGACGAATTAGCTGACTGTCCATAAGACTACAGACAATGAGAAGTTTTTCCTCCTCATTACACTGTGACACAGACCAGCTGGGAAAGCAGGAGAAAAGAGAGCTGCTTGGATGAGAAGGATATTTGTTAGATCTGCACAACCAAAAAATTCAGAGAACTCAATTTACAAAACTGCAAACAAAAAGAGAACATCAGGGATACTAATAGCTATATCTTTGCTACACAAAAGAAAGTTCAGAATGAACTCCAGAGAGGCTGAACAAATGATAAAATTGGCTCTGGTAATAGCAGCAACAGGATTTCCTTTTATTGGTACAAACATTTTGGATACACAGTTGAAAGACTTTGACAGCTTGGTGTTTGCCATCAGGGAAAGCACACAACCAGGTGCAGATATACTTCTAAGTTCCTGTTTCAGAGGAGTTGTATGCAAATCTGAAGCATTTCCTGGCTGTACAGACAACATTTCTCAGCCTTCTCTGTGCATCACTCTTCCTTCTCGTTTGACTGAATTCTGATCACAGTGAATGTAGTCCACAGTTATTTACGTTTTCATCTTTCCCTGCCCCGTGTCTTTGAAAATGCTAACTTATACATAAAGAAAGATGGTACAATGAAACAATTTTAATTTTTTTTTCTTCATAGTTCTAAAAACTACATAAATAAGACAGGACTAGTAAATTACTCAAACACTTACCTGGGGTCATTCATACAACTTAGGAGTGAAGGTAGTTCCAGGTTTTTTCAGGTTACCTAACACTCAAGTTACCTAACACTCCTTCAGCTAATATATAGGAGTGGTCAGGGCATAGCCAAGAGACAATTCCCAGGTGGCAGCTCTGGTGAGACCGCTGATTTTTGGAGAGAAAGAGATTCCTATATGGAAACAAATCAGGCCAAGGCAGTTCAATCAAGGTTAGGACCATGACCTTGCCATGTACAAGTGGAGCCATCAAGTCTAATGCACTGCTGTCACAGCCCCATGGCCTTGAATGGATAAAAGATATTTGCTTATTCTGGATCTACAGTACCTACAAAATTTAAAGGTTCTCATTTACCCATTTTTTTCTCATCTTTTTCTTGACCATGTTAATAGATTTTCAATTAACTGAGTCTTATAGAATGACTAGAGAGTGGAGACTTCAACATCCATGCCCTGATTACATAATCAGGCATGATACAAGAGAGCAACACTCATGAAAAGGCAGGGTCAGTAAGAAATAAGAATGACATCTTATGGAGGTGCCTTTATCTCTTAATCCACAACAGAAGCAGCTTAGAGTCAAGTTTAGTCTAAATGGAGTAATGTTTTTATGCTAAAAGCGAGCCGAGATGCTTTTCATACCACTTTGATGTGCAGACTTAGGGAACTTAGACTCTTCACTGGGAATTAGTCATCAATCCATGAAAAACTGTGCAAGAAATCTGGACTCATCAGCATTTCTANGTGAATAAATTATGAGCGTGTCCTCTGTGGAAACAAAAAAAATTCAGTCAGTCAGAAGCTCAAGGATTGGCGTTATACCTGTGTGATACTCCAGACTAAGGAAAGGTGTAGAAGTTTCATTAGTTTCTCCTCCCAGTTCTGTAAAGAAAGGTATATTTAAAAGGGGTTGGAGTCAGACTGTACCTTATCATGCTTTCTTTAGGTCTCCTAGCTAAACAGACAAGAAACAAGAATACAAACAGAGAAAAATAGCACAAGAAAAGAAAGCATAGCAGAAAAGTAAGATGTACATTTAAAAAGGAGATGTCAGGAGAGAGAGAGGGGATACAGCAGAAGCCCTGAATAATCTAGCCTCAAAACCAGAAGGGATACAGAAATCACTCTACCAGTTACAAAATAATTAGAATTCCAATGCAATGTGCATTTCCTGAAACAAGTTTTGCTGGTTTGGAGCAAGACCTACTGATAAATAGAAATAGCAATAATAATAATAAATGTACAAGTAATAGTATTACCATTCTTATCTGTTGAAGATTATTCTATTCATGTATACAAAAGAGAAAACTCAAAGGAAAAAAAATGCTAAAGTAATAAATTCATTGGAAAAAAAAAAAGCAATGTGAGAGAACATAAATATTTTCTAATTCATTGCTATAACAATAGAACTAGTACACCTATTACATAAAATTAAACACCATTTTATAATCCTAAGGAGCTATAAAAACTTTATAGATTGTTAAAATATTCCTTTTGAGACAAGCTGAGGACAGATAAAAATAATTTAAAAAAACTTAGCACCTATTTTTAACTTTTAAATGCATTCCTGCTACAAGGGAAGACATTTGTTTGAAATGTCTCTCGCATGTACAAATCAGTGGAAGAGTCCCAGAGTGCAATATTCACCTGGTTTAAGTTGCTAGGCACAATAACCATGGTTTATATCAGCCATGGAATCATCCCATGATTTGGTTTTAATTAACAAAGAAAATTTTTAATTTTTATTTAAAGCATAACTGATCTCCTTGGAATTCTTTTGTCCAGCCAAGCCAGCTTGGAACATCACAATATGCTTTCTTGTGAAATTTTTAACACTTCCTGCTTTCAGTGTGGTCAGGAGCAAATATTGAGAAAAGTGGATTTTCTCTTTTTAGACTGACAATTTGAAATACAACCAAAGCTGCAAAGTAGGAAAAGAAGAACATAAATTGGGAGAAATTGCTGACCTGGAAATCTGACAATCAAGNATATATATAATGTACATGTATAAAGTATCACCTAGCCCTTGACAAAGTGCTTCAGTAATTGTCCTCATTGCACTTAAAAGGTGCAATATTGGAGTAACATAACTGTACCCATTTCCCAGATAGTAAAACAAAAGATAGGATTGGAAAAGTAATTTATCAAACTTGTTGAATTGTTAAAATTGAAGTTCCCAGTGCCCTGGGCCACAGTGTTCCCCAAACAGGGCCACACTCTGGACTGAGGACTGTCCAGACTAACTCAAAATGGATTGCAGAGGGCAGGGATTTACTTTTGCACTCTTCTTTCAGGTAGGTAGGACTGTGCTTCTTGCAACAGATGTAGGGGTCACTCCTGAGAGAGAAACTTTTCTCGTGTTTTTTCCAAGTACAGAGAATAGCTCACTTGTGTTTCAAAACACAGGGGTTAGTGGTGACCACAGCATCCCTCTCCAATGTAGCAGCCAATGGATAGAGAACTTTCTGGAAATAGAAAATTTGGGTTTAATGTCAGCTTCTGCCTGAGACTATTGAAAGCACCAGAAATTCTGACTTGAAGGCCAGGTCCTTGCTGTGGAGACTCCTTCTGTGATTCAGCCAGTAACAGTTAATGTCAGTACAATTACTAACTCAAGACAAAAGCCTAATGCCTATCCCAAATGTGCTTTATCCAAAGGATTAGGGAATTATATACCTGCCTGGGGTCTTTTGGTGGGACTCAGGGTATGCAGAGGGACACTAGAAGTGGGGCACTCTGGAGTTCAGCTGCCAGTGTGAGTAGGCAGGTGAATGAGTTTTCCAAGATTGAAATTTGGAGCACACACAACTGAATACTCCTTGGAAGCCCTATTTCTGGCACTTAAATTGTGGTTTGAATCTGACCTTTTGTTTAACAGGTATGACATCGTTCATCTCTGCACTTTGTTCTAACTGTCAGGAGGAGATAATTGCAATCCATATGCTAAAGTTCACTTCTACAGAATCTAATCTAATTATAACTCTGAAATACTCTTCATCCCATTATCAGACAATAGAGGCCTTAAAGACCCAATGAGAGAGGAACTTATATTCAGCAAATCCCTTTTCCCTTGATGCTCAGGAAGGGATGGTAGCTGCTTATACGTATTGATTTGAGGATTTCCTGAAGTTTCTCTGAGTTTCATCTACTGTGGACATTATAATAAAATGGGGTCTTTTTGGAGTGACAGATTTGTTATCCATTTATTTTCATTCTAGACTTGTGTGAACAAAATCTTTTAGCTACTGCTTTTCCAAATGTCTCAGATGACAGTAAAATATGAAGACAGTCCTTCAACATAGGGTTTGATGTAGACTTATGTTAGCACCTATTAATACCATGCATTTCTACAGCACTTTTTCTTCAGTAACTTCAAAGCACCAGTGGGCTCTGACCAGGCCTGTGAGATCAGTGAGGGATTTACATAGGAAACCCTTTGCAAGATGTAAGCAGATGCTGGGAAAAGTACTGAACATGAAAGAACAGCGCAACGCCACACAATGGTTTACAGCCAGGTTTAAAAAGAATATGTTATCCAGTCGAATCCTGTGCAAGTCTGTTGGGAGAATGCCTCAACTCAGCCTTTGAGCCTTCTCATGAAAGATGAGGGATTTGTACTCCACTGGATAAATTAGTATAATGCCTTTGAGTTCCAGTTCCTTCAGTGAAACAGCAGCAGCAGACCAGCCGTCTTCCTCAGATGTAAATGAAGGCTAAATTTTTCTCACAATTGAATGATATGGGTGCAACTGGGGGAAGAGTATGACCTGTAAATGTTTTATTGCTGTTATTGATTCCTGAGCCAGGAAGATCATATTTTGGCTTTTAGCTTCCATACTGAGTCTACAGTGGCAGTGGTTAGAAAAAATGATCATTTTGCCTGTCTTTTGACCATATCTGACAGAATGTCAATAAGACAAAGTAGGCAGGGCACCCTGCAGTCCTGTTCTTTTCTCTGCAGACTCACTTTTCAGCACACACATTTTAGAAATGCTTTGTTTTCTTGTTCATACAGATCAGCCACGGCATGTCAAACTACAAACAGTGCCTTGTATTTTCACAATAAATGCAGGAAACCAGAATCACAGTTGTGAAAATCTGTATAGACTTGTTTTAATTGGATTACATTTAAACACTTATCTTAAAATTCAAAAAGGAAGTCATAATACTGATATCTGAGTAACTGTCCAACTTCTTGGGACATCAGGTCAAAGGAGTTGGTTTCAACAGCTAACACCTGAAGACAGGGAGGAACACTCAAACCCAGGAATTCAATGGGTCATACGTTTATCTCAGCATAATGTCACAAATAAGCTCCTTTCCACCTGCAGACTCACACCATTGTGTGATTTCATCCAATATTTGTGATCTCTCAACAGTGATCTGGTCTGCAAACACCCATGAAAGACAGTGTTATTCCAGAAAATACATGACCATGATAACCCCAAAATAGGACACATCAACAAGCATATTGGCCTGTGACACCTTATTGATGAAATGCAATGCTTTGAGTTCTATCCACATTCATCAGAGGACTTACCAGGACCTATTCCCTGTTAGACTTAAGAGTAAAGCAACACTGACCTTGGAGGACCTGCACTGAGTCACATAATGAAAATTTTGGCTCACTGTCTATGACAACTTTTATTATCTGAAGAGAAGTGAAGTTCTCTTCCCACTTGTGAACACACTACACATGAAGTAATGATCTTCATTTCATAGCATGGAAAACCCAATGTTTTGGTCTATATTATTATCAGCAGTATTAAACACCACAGAACAATCAAAAGTACCACAAAAGAAGAGTCACAACTAGTCATCTATGTGGAATTACTTCATTCCTTTAGATCAACAGAGAGGCAAAAATAGTAGTGCAAATTATTTAAAACAAATCAAATCCCCTGACAATTAAGTAGTTTTGGGGTTTTTTTATAGAAACACCAAAGGATTTTGACCTGTAATAATGGACAAAATAGTCAAAGCTTTTCATGTATGCTTTTTATTCATATGGCATTTTCTGAAAAAAATAATCTGAGATTACAGTGAAAAACTTGGCAAGTGTTCTAAAACAGACTAAAACCTCTAAAACCAAAAGAAGTCAGAAACGCTAAAAGACCTTCAGGAATAGTATACTTCTGTAGTCCTTAATCCAAAAGTGGTCACCCAACACTGGGATAAACATAAATGACATTACAAAACTCACCATGGGACAAAATAAATGACAATAGAGGGAGGCATCCCAAAGGTTGAAAACACTTACCAGGATAAGAAGAAAGTGGGGGTCTTACTGTGAAAATTCTGGAGGACAGGGTACATAGGGAAAATCACGGTTAAATTAAATTGAAAGTGAGACTAGAATGAAAAAAAAAGATATACATCTGTATGCAATACATATTCGGCAATTTGGGGTTTATTGTTGGAGGTATTTGATTTAAACACTGTGGCAGAAATTCTAAAGGGTTGGATAATTTTATGACCACTAATAACATTTGTCATTATGTATGTTGCCATTATGATAAGGATAATCAACTCTCATGCTACAGAGCATAAAGTTATCACCAGTGGGACCAGGGAATTTTTCTCCTAGCTGTTAGGTGTCCATTGGATTGAAAGGAGGCTTGAACATGAGCCAGCAGTGTGCCCAGGTGGCCAAAAAGGTCAATGGCATCCTGGAACAGTGTGGCCAGCAGGACCAGGGAAGTGATTCTTCCCCTGTACTCAGTGCTGGTGAGACCACACCTTGAGTATTGTGTTCAGTTCTGGGCCTCTCAGTTCAGGAAAGATATTGAGGTGCTGGAGCATATCCAGAGAAGAGCAACAAGGTTGATGAAGGGACTTGAACAAAAGTCTTATGAGGAGAGGCTAAGGGAGCTGAGGTTGGGGTTGGTCTCTTCTCCCAGGCAACCAGCAATAGGACAAGAGGGCAGGGGCTTAAGCTCTGACAGGGAAGGTTCAGGTTGGATATTAGGAAAGAGTTTTTTACAGAGAGAGTAATCAGACATTGTAATGGCCTGCCCAGAGAGGTGGTGGATTCACCATTCCTGGAGGTTTTTAAGATGAGACTGGATGTGGCA